>JASEVX010000001.1:166331771-166431771 GCA_031761405.1 Serripes groenlandicus | reverse complement strand
ATGATTATGTTTTATAATTTTTAATCGGTTCTGTTATAGGGTAAGTGTCATTTCAAACAACAAGTTGTATCTCTTCTTGGAAGCCTTGAGAAAACATCTTACAAATCGTCAAGCCGAAAAGGAAGACGCTCATTCAGCGATAAGAACATCTTTGTGTTTAATTGAAAACGAGCAGATGTTTTCATAGAAAACAACAAGATATACTCGAAAACCCTTAAAACACTTATCTTACATCGCTATCCTTTGATCAGCGCGGAATGTCACAATGAAGACTGCATTTAGGTGTTCGTAACAGGCGATATCCAGACCAGCCTATGCTTTATCGCCTTTTGGTCTACAAAATAATGCTATTGTATCATCCTATAGACATTTATGATATTTTTAAAGTGCCTTGCTAAAGGGTATTACCCGTAGGATGCATCTCGTGTTTGCATTATAAAATAGTTCTTGCCATAAAAGATCGATTTTGCAAGTGTCATAACTCTGATGACACAACAGACATAGTGTCATTTACCCTTCCAACATGCAACAAATATACCGTAAACGATTTGAAATCATCTTGCGAAAACTATGGAAACTCTCTTTATATGAAAGTTTAGTTTTAGAAGAATGTTGAAAACATTGTGGCAAGAGGAGAAATTACTCATGATGAGCAATTTCTCCTTTTGCAACAATGTTTGCAAACACTATACATTTAAATATTAATGAGCAGGTCTTTGACATCACTTTCAAATATAATTACAAACAACCTTAGGGGCTAAAATTTCACTCTTTTGTCGAAAGATGCATATAAGACTAACTTAATGTTGATGGGGACGGACTGTGTGGATGATCAAGCTCGTCTGACTCTTCACTGTACTTAGATGCATTAACCCTTTCCTAGATACAATAAATCTTCAGCAGGCGAATTGAAAACATAGTGGCGAAAACCTAAAAGATCTCCATAAAAGATAGCTTAATTGTTAAATTAAGTTAAAAACATTGTGGCCAACTTGAGTAATTTCACCTATGGCCACAATGTTTTCAAAAGTCGTCAACTGCTACTGCGTCAAAATGCGACTGCATGTGGGAAAGGGTTAAGACACCAAATTGGCTGACACTGCTCAAGTAATATAACGACTAGCATCCGTTTCATCAGCTTGAACACGTTTACCACTTACAATAAATCTGCAAACGACTTTGAAAATAATAAAAAAAAAGGTGGAAAATCTCTTTAAACGAAACCATAATTATTATATATACTTAAAAACATTGTGGCAAATGGAAACATCTATCAATATGACCAATTTATCCTTTGGTCGCATTGTTTTTAAAAGTCGTCTGTTGCAGATGCGTCAGAAAGCGTCTGTGTAAGGAAAGGGTTTTACTGTATGCTATTTTTCATGTTTTTTATCGGCTCCCCGTGTATACCAGTTACCAGTTATTTGATTAAAATATCACGTGGAGAAACAAAATAATTCAAAGTCTACGAAAAAACGTTTAGTTTAACTTGCTACAAATGCTGCGAAGGGTTGATATTTCAGGACACAATATGGTTACTTATCCCTCTTATGGACATGTTCGTCCCTGTGTTAACTAAACCTTTAATATGAAAAAGGCAAAGCCCCGTCACAACAAGGCGATTTGTGAGATTTTAAACGCCTTTCAAAGAATCTTTGGTATTCTTTTTTGGTAATAGTGTCCATATCCCCTTGTCTGGGGCCGAGCCCCGGTATCTCAGTCGGTAGTGACGCAGGCTGACAATCCAGAGGTTGTGATTTCGAACCCCAGCTCTGTCAACATTCTTTAAACCATGGGCAAACTCTATGTGGAAAAGCAGCCAGTTGCTTGGGAAGACTGTTGTGTAGAGTACTGGTGTGAGAAAGCCAGGTACACATGTGTATCTGAACTGACCGCCAGAGAATTGCTGAAAACGGAATTTAAACCCCTATCAATCAACCCTTGTCTACAGGTAAGTAGACCATAACATTATTTGGTCAGGCTAACACAAAGAATGGCGGCGACTTTCGGACATGGTTTAGCAAGTATAACGCCAAAGCGACAACCTTTATCTTGGACTAAACCTTACAAATGCCAGGTTGTATTGGTCCTCTGTTGGGTTAACGAAAGTCAATCATGTTATTATCAATTTACTAGCCTAGTCCTGATTACATAGTCATGCACCTCGAAATGTGTACGCGTAATGTCACCCAATCTCATTAAAGTCAAAACATTGTGGAAGACAGTGGTGCAGAGGTAGAGCGTCGGCCTCTCGTATCAAAGGTCCCTGGTTCGAGTCCCGTGATGAGCGGGTCCTGACTTTGGGATTTTTCCACACAAACGGCGCGAGTACTGGTTAAGTCTCCAGGAATCAGACATCGAGAGTGATTAATCTAAGCCAAAGGCTTGTTTCGCAATCGATGTAAAATAAATAAGTTTAAACTAAAGTCAAAACAAACTAGTTCGATACACTTATATTGAATTTGACGACTTCACATTAAATGCTATCTCGAAGTTAACCTATAAATTCAAATATTAATGAGCAAGAGTTGGTTTTCTTCTGTCCAATGAAATCGCACAATAAAGCCAAACATCGTTCTATGCTATCGTAACAATCGACAATCACCGCATCTCTATCTCGTCCACTTAGTTATCTGCCCTATTGATTTCTGAACGTCCGAAATGAAGTAAAAACAGACCACGAATAAACTGTCACTTTGACAATTGACTATGTCGTTAAAAAGGGCAACACATATTGTACCAGGGAGTCTTTTCTACGTCCCTGATTGTATCAACAAGTTAATTAAACAGTTACCATTACAATGCAGAATTTTAAAGGTGCTGACTACCAGATTATAGATAGTTTAGTCAAAGTTTTAAAACTGTCCAACATTTGTCTTGACATATTAGGATCATACTTTTGAGATTAAATGATAGTTTTACTTTTCACTTTCCAGATCAATAAACATCTAAATATTGATCGTTTATGATTCACTTCTACTGGTTAGACATATCCAGTAAGCCAAATGTTGTACATTTTCGTTGACTTCAATTGACTGTCTTCCAACATTTACTGCCAAATAGTTTTGATTGATTACTTTGTTGTCACTATTAGTAATATTTGCAGAAGTTTCAACATTTGGCACCCTTAACACTGTACATATCTAGCTTTACATTTATAAAAGTCCATTGCCAAGGCAAAACAAGGGAAAGAAATGCTTAATATCAGCTTAGTGATGTAGTGGTAGATTTCCGCCTCGGGTGCAGGAAGTTTCGGGTTCAATTCCCGGCCGGGTGATACCAAGTACATTAAAAATTACAGTTGTGGCTTTCCCTTCTTGGCGCTCAGGAATTTGGGGTTAGCAATCCACTTTACTCGCTGCTGTCAGGGTAAATTGACCAATAACACTGGTAACGTATCCAGGACATGTCATGATATAACCGGAAAGGTGTTGAAAGCGGCTTAAAACACCATATAAATTAACAAATAAAGCAAAGGAAAATGCTGCGTTTTGTAGCCACCATTATAGATCCTGGTCATGTGGCGAGATTACGCAGGCTGACTTTACTCTTTACTGATGGCAGAACTTGACACAATTCCAGAAATCAAACAGTAAAACTGACTGTTTTACTAACATCAGATGATGTTGCTGACCTACGTATTGTCATCTTGAAGCAGCGTTAAATAGACGTTCTTGAAAGCTTCTGGGCCTAACAATCGAATAGTGCAGGGTTAAATAAAAAAAAAGGTGTGCATTGATTCTTAATGTTTATTTAGACATGTCCAGAAATGAAGCCGCTTTTACAATAGTAGTGTCCCCTGTTTTTTAAGCCTGAAGACCAAAATTGATTGTTTCCCTTTGCTGTAATCCAAATCGCTGTGTTATTTCTGCGTTAATCCAAGCGCATCGTATTTAAATATCGATTTAACGATTTATCGATTTTTATTATACGCTGCTTGCTTGCGATAAGGAATTTTATGACCTTTATAGCTTGACCCATTATCGATCGATAGCTTGGTTTATGGCTGTCGTAACATAACATAACACATTTTCTTACACCCAGTAAATGTTACATTTAACATGGGGAATTGATTTCATGGTTTATGACTGTGGTAGAACAATTGTGCAAAAGAGACATTGCTCATGATGAACAAGTTCTCCTATACCCACAATGTGTTTATCCTACAAATATCTTAATATTTAGGTGTATACATTTTCAAACGTTTTTGTGTGGTTAAACATTATAAAAAATGCATTGAAGGATAAATGGAAAAATAAAAATAAAGAGAAATATTAAATAGACCGTATTTTATTTTCTTATAGGGTTTTTAATACAAATATACAGTACATACATAAACATAAAATAAGAGTTTAAACATAAAATAGACATGACTGTGTTAGAATACCTTTGAAAACATTGTGGTAAAAGCAGAAATCGCTCATAACGAGCAATTTCTGTTTTTGTCACGATGTTTTTTCCCATATAGGAAAATTTAAGTTCAGTTGTATCAATTGTGCCGTTCATTGACGGGAAAAAGTGCCTAAGCATTGTGCATATGCAAAAGTTCCAACAATTTCTCCCGTTTTCGAACACGGGTTACTATGCCAAGTGTTTTTAGTTTTGATTTTATTTCCTCACAAGTTAGCTCGGGACTAAGTCGTTCATTTTTCTCATTTCTGTCAAGATATTCTGTATGAGTGAAATCCATTTCTCTTCTAATCTTTCTCTTTTTTGCAGATCGTGTATCAAAAATTGCACCCTCCCAGAAATCTGAGTGTTTTTTTAAATAGGGACGCTTTGCTCTCTGATACGGAGAAAACTGCTCTATTCGTTTTCTAACAACAAGCTCATCGTGTGTCTGGTCTATTTTACGAACAGAGTTATAACCAGATCAGACAGTAAAGATTCGTAAGCTAGTCTGGATCTACACTTGTCGCAAATGCCTTAGGGTCGGTTTTCGCAAAGCAAATCTCATACTTCATATTTAGATGGAATCACTAAGCACTGTTAAATGGGGGAAACGACTTGGAACGTAATTTCTTTAATCATTCAGACCAGTTTACTCGAAAATAGGCTAATACGGTATTTTTATGAAGATGTGAAGTGAATAAAGCGAGACTTGATCAAACATACGTAAACGAATGAACTTTCTGTACTTATGTTCAACTTCTCAGGTCCGAATGGTGTATTCAATATCCGCGGTAAGCTAATATTCACAACAGATAATGTATAATTCAAGTATTTAATGACTTATAATACAAAAAATGTGTTTGCGAGCAGATCGCTATTTGAAGATCTATATACATATACATGTATGAACGTCGAACCAATACGATGACATCTTTGACGATATCAATCCACGCAGTCTTATCTGGATCTTCACTTTTCGTCATTTAGTGACAGAGGATTTTAGTAGTCAACAATCTTGTTTCCCAAACAAAATATGTTACTGAAGGGCAGACAGTTTTGTTCAACACTTGTCCTTAGTACCCCAGTATTTGCTTTATTGGATCAGACTTAAATTATCCTAGTTGTTGGTCGCGATAGCTCAGTCAATAACGACGAGAGCTATCAATTCAAAGGGTTGTGAGTTCAAATACCTGCTCGGCCATTCTTTCTCACCGATGATTTGACAAAAGAAATTTTTCTTCCTAAACTTTGTCCTGCAAAGGTCTCATTTCAACGATATGTAAAGTAGACCCTTGGGCAAAGTTCAGATTAAAGAATTAAGTCGCAAAATAACAATGACATGTGATGATTCAGACCACTTAAAGCACTTATACTAGTTACAAAAATATCATTTTATATTCGCAATCTCACTGGTTTCAATCTACAACGGAAGACGGAGGCTTTGAAATATGATTTGATTTTGGCAATCATACTGTTTTAAATCTACAACGGAAGACGGGTGCTTTGAAATATTAAAATGTTTGGTACAGGTTGGTAACGGTTTGGAATATTACTTCTTATCGCTACACAAAACTATTCAACACTTGTCGCCCACTTAAACAAAGCACGAGCATGTGAATTTGTCAAACTGTACATCTCCGTCTACCGTTGTAGATCGAGAACAGTGAATCTGACATCAGATGATCCTAAGTGTTTACACATGCCATCATATGAATCGGGGACTTTGTCCATTTCACTTCATAAACACGCGGAAAATAATAACAAACGCTGAAGTATGAGGTTTACAAAAACAATGGAAAAGATAATTACAAAACTTATCCACATATCAACGTTCAATGAGACGACCCTTCAAGTATAATGTTAGGCAACCATTTCCCACATACGACAAGTCATCATCAGACGACACATCGAGACAAACATATGGACCATCTTTATAAATGAAACTATACGTATTGAACATTCATTTGCAAAATGAGAAATTGCTCATTGTGAACAAAATCTCTTTCCCCACTTTTTATACCACATAAGTAAGTTTTTGGTGCGTCAACATTGTTGAAAGGCTTAAACAAAGAAACATCGAATGTATTACTGGGTAATATCGATACCGTATCGACCTATTTGCGAGTAAAGTGGTCAGCATGATCCTAGAAATCAGACCCTGTCGCTCCTCCATTAAACAGTACTTAGTGATTCCATCTTAATAGGACCGGCGCTCTAGGAAAACCAACATTAAGGCAATGGCTATGAGGGTATATCAAAAGCAGCATGCGCATACGCGCAGTCTGATCCGATTCTAAACTGTTCGCAAATAAGTCGCCTAATGTTTAATAAACTATTGGTAATTAATGTCAATTTTAATGAGAATAAATGTATGTGTATATTTAATCTTTTTTAAACGTGAAATAATTGAACTAGGGATGCTTTGCATTAAGCACCGCTTATAATGTATAGCTGCAACACATATACGTCTGCTGCTAATAAATGTAATGGGGCTACACTTCCAGTTCTTTGACACAATGTGTATATATGTATGTATAACATATATATAATGGGCTACACTTCCAGTTCTATGACACAATGTGTATATACATATGTATAACATATATGTAATGGGGCTACACTTCCAGTTATTTTACACATTGTGTATTTACGTTAGTATAACATATATGTAATTGGGATATATTTCGTCCGTATTGAAGACGTATGCTAAAAATATCTAATTCAAAGTTGATAGTAGTTCTTGAACATCTGGATTTCAGTCTATTAGATATTGCTACTTCAAGTGATTCAGCAGCATGTTTGTAATCTTACATCACAAACTGGCGGGGTAAGGAAGTTTTGGATGAGGTTCGGAGTCAAATGGTTCTCTGGTTCCCATGTACTTTCACTCTTGTGGTACGACCAGGCCCATTTTACCAAGAAACTGGACAGACTGAAATAGGAACAAAGCAAAATTGTTAAAAATAGTAGACAAAATGGGAGTAGACCAAGTTGGAATAAACCCATAGTTGATTTATTGGCAGTAGTTTCACATGTCTCTTATCTGCCATACTTCATAAGGCAAACAGAGCAAAATCAGATAAGCTGGTCGATCTGGGTCTACTGTGTTTGCAAATGCGTTACTATGAGGAAAAGTGTTAAAGCAAAGACCTTTACTAACACAATAAAAATCCTTGCTCTCTTTCAAGGATCAAACGTGTGTAATAGCAAATAATTAAAAACACCTGTTGTTCATAAAGCAAACAGAGCAGACCAAGATAAGCTGGCCGATCTGGATCTACTGTGTTTGCAAAGGCGTTACTATTAGGGAAAGTGTTAAAACAAAGACCTACTACTAACACAATAGAAAAACCTTGCTCTGTACAAGGATAAACGTGTGTAATAGCAAATAATTAAAACACCTGTGTGTTGTAAAAATGGTTAATTATCTAATTTAGACAAGACGTGATTTTATAATATACATATTATATGTAATGTACCATGTTATTGTTTTATACGAAAACAATTACTTATTGTTTCAAGTACACCATGCTTGTGGTCGTGAGATGTTACTCTTTAATATGATATACATAACTGATGTATCTTGGTTATATAGTAAAGTCATAACATAAATGATATACAGGGTATAATCCACTGTGTACCAGGGTTGCTTATCTGTGTTAATATAGGCTTTGTTACAATATCCGGTAACGGAGTTGTTTTAATTAAAGAAAAATCGATAAGTTGCTGCATATAACTCTCGATGATCCAAATAACATTTAGTGGTGTCTTCCTGATTATCCCACATTTTGTTTTCTCACTTTATACCATTCATTAACTTTTGTTGAAAAAAAGTGTTAAATAGTAACTGTGAAGTGTATTTGTCAAGTCAACGGCTGACTACACAAATTAAATTATTCCCACTTCCAAAAATATAAATCATAATGATATACTCGTGATTTCAGGAAAATTATTATTAACCCCTAAATATGGTTTTGAGAAAAAAAAATGTAAAAGTTGCGTGTGAGATTCAATTTCAGCAAGATACTATAATTTCGATTATTTTGAATTCATGAATGAATCACTTTACGAATTACTTTTTTCAATCCACATAACCGTCTTGTTTTACGAAGCCAGAAAACTTAGAAGATATAAATTGCAAGTACTGGACCGTCGTTTCCAGCAACATTTCTACCATAAAAGATAATATCACATCATTTGTTTTAAATTGTATCTAGAATTGAATTTGATCAGCATAACATAAAATACACTTTATTACATCCACAATGAAAATATTTTCTTCTCTTTAACAGAATACAAATAAGCCAGTCCAAAAGAAAACTAGTACAAATGACTAATGACATTGTAAATTATTATGTAATTTTAATTAGTTGCAGTTAAAGACTAGGAAACCTTTTAAGCAAAGGAGAAATTACTCGTAGCTATAATTTAGTACTAATGAAACCAATGCAAAGCCAAAATATTCTTTGTAGTGATTTGATGTGCGTTTAAAATGTTTGTGGGAAAAAGAGAATTAGCTTTACGTCATGAATAACTCGTATTTTTCCACAATGTTTTCTATCGATGTACATACATTCTTTCATATTCCCGCGCGTCATTTACAAGATTATTGTCTTCATAGTTTTAGTTGTGAGACGCTGTGCGTTAAAAAAACATGTGGGAAAAGGTGAATTAGCTCAACGTCCTGAATAATTAATATTTTCCACAATGTTGTCTATCAATTTACATTTATTCTTGTTCCTGTACGTCATTTACAAGATTATCGTCAGCAAAGTTTTTGTATTGATTTGCTGTGCGTTAAAAAACTTAGTGGAAAAAGGAGAATTAGCTCTTCGTCTATGAAAATCGTCTTTTTCCACAATGTTTACTAAGGATATACTTTCTTTATATTCCTGTACGTCATTTACAAGATTTCCGTCTGCATAGTTTTTGCTGTGATTTTCTGTGCGTTAAAAACATTGTGGGAAAAGGTGAATTAGCTCAACGTCCTGAATAATTAATATTTTCCACAATGTTTTCTATCGATTTACATTTATTCATATTCCTGTGCGTCCTTTACAAGATTATCGTCTGCAAAGTTTTTGTATTGCTTTGCTGTGCGTTTAAAAACAATGTGGGAAAAGGTGAATTAGCTCAACGTCCTGAATAATTAATATTTTCCACAATGTTTTCTATCCATTTACATTATTTCATATTCCTGTGCGTCATTTACAAGATTATCGTCTGCAAAGTTTTTGTATTGATTTGTTGTGCGTTAAAAAATCAACTTTGTGGGAAAATGAGAATAAGCATTAAAACGACATAAAATGGAGTAAACATGTAATTTTTTGGATCAAGTACGCCGCGAGTCTCTTGTTGAGTGCCATGTGTTCGCATGTGGTGGTAACTTGATCTGAATAATTCTAAATACGGAAAATCAACGCTAAGACAACTATATTAAAACGACAGACAATGGAGTAAACATGTAATTTTTTGGATCAAGTACGCCGCGAGTCTCTTGTTGAGTGCCATGTGTTCGCATGTGGTGGTAACTTGATCTGAATAATTATAAATATGCAAGTAATAGTATTTGATGATAGATTTTACATTAACATTGTGTGACCATATTTTTTGATTTCATTTCAGCCTGTTTAACCTATATTTAATACTGATACATTTTCTCATGCTTGTATATTCTTGTAATTTATAACAAAATAAATATTCTATACTATTATTGTAACATGAAGTGAAATTCGGTAAATAAGTATATTTTCTCATGCTTGTATATTCTTGTAATTTATAACAAAATAAATATTCTATACTATTATTGTAACATGAAGTGAAATTCGGTAAGTATATTTTCTCATGCTTGTATATTCTGGTAATTTATAACAAAATAAATATTCTATTCTATTATTGTAACATGAAGTGAAATTCGGTAAGTATATTTTACGTGTCTCTCTCCATGCAAGTGAAATTCGGTAAATGATATTGTATTTTTTACGATCTGCTCCATGCAAGTGAAATTCGGTAAATGATGTTGTATTTTTTACGACCGTGTTAATTTTACGGTCTGCTCCATGCAAGTGAAATTCGGTATTTCCATGCATTGTATTTTTTACGACCGTGTTAATTTTACGGATCTCTCTCCATGCAAGTGAAATTCGGTATTTCCATGCATTGTATTTTTTACGACCGTGTTAATTTTACGGTCTGCTCCATGCAAGTGAAATTCGGTAAATCGGATCTAAGAAATGGCTACATAAGTTCATTTAACAATTGTTAACAAGAAGTAGGTACACTAAACATAAGTCAACCATTGGTTATACAGCAGTTTATAATACTTAATTCACTCCTATTTAGCTAATAAGCTTGTTATAGTGGAAATTCAAAGTGAAATTCGGTGTAATTCGGTATTTAGGTGAAATTCGGTATTTCCATGCACCCTCACGTCCTAAATAAATAGTTTTTTTTCCACATTGCTTTCTGTCGATTTACAGTTATTCATATTCCCGTGCGCCATTTACAAGATTATCGTCTGCAAAGTTTTGGTTGTGATTTGCTGTGCGTTAAAAAAAAAACTGAGGGAAAAGGAAAATTAGCTTTACGCCCTGAATAATTCCTATTTTCCACAATGCTTTCTATCTATTAACATTCTTTCATATTCACGTGTTTCATTTACAAGATAGCTTTAAGAAAGTGTGCGTCTTTACTTGAACAACAGCTGCGTTCTCTTAAAATTTGAAAACATTGTTGAATAGAAATCACTTTTGTAAAACTTCTGGCAACTGGATTCAAGTTTAAACCCATCTCAAAACAACAAAGAGCATCTTTTTTATTTTGAGAGTACGCACACAAACTGAAAAATCGTTCTTGGAATTAAAGTCGAAAACGTTGAAGCAATAGATATGGTTCACTATGAGCAGTTTCTCTGAAATCTCTCTTAACGCACATACATGTATTAAATATAATAATTTAAAAATGCTTACCTTATCTGTACATCTTTTAGCAATAATCCGTTCGACAGAGTATGGTTCTGCTAACACATTCACTTTTTTAACTTTAACGTCACTAAAGTCAAAATCACCTTCGTTCAATAATTTGTAATTTATTAATTTCACAACACGACGAGAGCGCAAAGACTGTGTGGAAGCCATAGTTGCATTCACTATATGAGTGGAAAAAGGTGAAATACATGTACATGTATATACAGATAGATGCCACCTTAGTAGTGTTAAATAAAGGTGTTATAGCCTGTCAATTATGTCAGTCCTTAATTATTGACTGTTCTGACATTAACACCTGGAAAATATTCAAACATATTCAAACATTCGTCGGCGCCTAATCAAAATCCTTAAATCCATACTTCCAAAAAATAAAAATATAATATCAGAACAGAACAGAACAGAACAATTCTTTATTTCACCCAGGTACATACAAGGTACAACATGGGGTTATACATTATAATACAAATTTCAAAATATATAGTTTCCGGTTCAAGAGGGAAAGAGAGAGAGAGAGAGAGGGGGGGGGGGGGGAGAGAGAGAATGGTGGGGGAATGACTGAGAACCTTTTGCTTAATATATATAATCAGTATATAGATATACAAGGTTCGCTCTTATAACTGCAAGACCACAATCCTCGTGCTATGTATGCACAGAAGTACAAGTCATGCAGTTACAAGGACTAACGTTTTATGCAATTGCGTTGACTAGGAAAACAAGAGTACATTAATATTTGTGGTAGTTCATTTCGGGTTATTTTCAGTATTAAGAAGGAATATCGTTATATATGGGAGTAATAACGTTAGCATTCAGATTTGAAATGAAATTGTAACAAATGTATACAGGCTTATCTTGTAAGCATTACTCTGGCATAAGTTTGATTTGGAGATTTGGAAATCAAAGTCCAGTGTTGCTCTTTAAGGTAGCAAACAAGAAAACATTTGTGATTTTAACTACTATAATTGCTGTTAAGATGACCCAATCAAGATCAATTCATATCAAAGTTTTTAAATCAAAAACATACTTGTAATATGTTAATTGTTGTTCTTCACACTAAAAAAATACATAAGTATTTCAATCAATGGATATGAATTTTAAAAAACTTAACGAATAATAAATGGAAAAACTTGTGGTGTACATTATAACTTGACCTTTACCATTACTGGCATTGTGAGTGCGCTTATCATTATATTTCAAAACGGACAAAAATGCCGAACTAAGTGAATTTGTTGATCTTTAAACGCAAATGGAAGCAAGAAGACATACAAATAATTTAAAAACAAAAACATTGAAGTAAAGATCATTCTTTCTAGTTTACTTCAATAAGTTAATAAATATTGTGAGACGAACGTATGTATTAGAATTTTGGATTTAAAAAAGACCTGCTTATTCAAAAATAGAGTTATTTCTATTAAATTCTATGTAATTTGCGTAAGCTTCTAGTGACATTTTTCAAACGTAAATGGAAGCAAGAAGATGACCTTCAATTTCTAAAAAAAATATATTGAAGTAATCTGCAATAATTGAAGATTACTTCAATAAGTTAATAAATATCACCAGAGGATGATTTTGATAAGATTTAATGAGTTAAAGTTTTTGTCCCTCTATATTTCAATAGACATAAATTGACCAGTATCGTAAATCGAGGCCCCGATAACCTGTTTATCAAGGGAGACAATTTCACCGATAAGCCAGCAAATTGACTTACATTTCTGGGTATGTCGACACTTGTCCCAAATTCAGTGAGGTCATTGTTTAAATAGCGCGGCTGAAGGAGAAAGAATGTGACTTGTCTCGAGTGGTTTATCACTTTCCTACTTTCAAAAGCATTTGCTGAAGACGACTTTTGAAAACATTGTGACAAAAAGAGAATTTATTCATAATGAGCTTTTTTGGCTTTTGAAACATCTCATCTCTATTTTATAAAAACACTTTCATTTATACACGAGTTTTCATATTTTACTTATCTGTAATTCTAAGTCGCTGCTCCAGTTCTGTTGTATATGGTAAATGCGCCAGTATAAATGGCCAACATTGGAATGGAAAGAGTGTTGTCTTGTAAGTCGCCCATCATTTGTTTTGTTATGCACGACGCAGTCACTGTATATCAGTCCTGTGTTTGCGAATAGCAAACAAAAAATCGATCAATTTACAGGACCACTGAAATGAATCGATACATTTCTTCGAAGTATTGACCTGTTGAATTGAAAGCTGAATGTAAACTATATGCATTCATGTTATATAATTATATTTAATGTTAACTGCATTCTTCCTCTATACTTAAGTATTCATTCCCAGATTGGCTTAGATCGAAACTTGTTGCAAATTTGATGCGGTCGGCTTTTATAAATCACGTATAAAATTGAAAGCATGTGACTGACTTCTTTGTCGCCTCATAACTCGAGGGGCTATCTATGTGTCTGCCTTTAATGTCAAACCCCTAATGGGGATCTAGACATGTGCGCGTCAAGCTACAAGAATGTTAGTAAGAGTTGCGAAAAAGAGATAAAGAAAGCTAATAGAAACAAAAGTTAAAATAAAAAGGTGCAGGTTATGTTAAAAGTAAAAGAAATCTGTATTTGTAGTAATTATGTGGTGGCAGTTATTAATTTGTACGAGGATGGCTTTTTACTTTCCCACTCGCAGACAAATTTAGACGCTTATCCAACCGGCAACTTTGGAAAACATTGTGACAAGAGGGGAAGTTATTTATAATGAGTAATTTTGTTCCTTCTGCCATACTGTTTCACTCCCTTTCCAATGATATTACTTACATTTATAGAAAGGTTCCATAGTTGTACTGATGTGTTTTAAAGCCATCTACTGCAGATTCGTTGTAAGTGCCAATGCGTCACTATAATTTGACGGTCAATTTAAAGGAAAGCAGACCTCGCTATAACTCTATGTCGAAAAGAATCGATAAATTACTTCGAGGTATCGACTTATTCGAGTGATCGATGATATATAGTAAAGTGTTCATTCGTAGATTGGTTTAGATACATGTATACACTTGTCGCAAATTCCGTGAGGCAAGGGCTAGTATGAGCTGTTCCACGAGAAAACCAACAAAGTGGAAACTGCGTAAAATATCGACCCGGATCAGCCTAAGCATGCTGCGCAGGCTAACTCGGACAGACACTTTTCGCATCATATGGATTTTCTCTTTCAGGAATCATTACTCTATATAGTTATTACCCTGAGACGGAATGAGTCGGCCCGAATGAGTCTGCGTGGACTGTGCAGGCTGATCTAGGTCAATACATTACGCAGAGTCCATAATGTTGGTTTTCTCATGAAACGGCTAATATATTCAAGTGGAAAAACATGTTGTTTCTAAGTGGCCTCTTGTCTGGACCGTCATAAACATTTCCTGTTCGCAGACGCATTTTGACTCACCTGCAGCAGACGACTTTTTAAAACATTCTCACAAAAAAGAGAAATTACTCTTTATAAGCAATAACCATTTTGCCCCAATCATTTCATCTCTACTCAATAATTAACATTTCATTTGTAGAGATTTAAATTGAATGTTTTAAAAGTCGATCGCTATATCAAACTGAATGTTTTAAAAGTCGTCCGCTATATACTATTTGTTGTATGTGGGAAATGGTTAAAACCATAGATGTGAAGTATCCAGTAAATGACACTTTTTGAAAACATCATCCAGTATTGTTTTATTTATAGGAATGAGCCTAGCCCGGGTAGCTCAGTGTATCTAGGGTTGTGAGTTCGAACCCAAGCTCGGCCAACATTCTTTCCGACGTTTGACAAAAGTCACTGTGACAAGCGTCATTCATATTCTTCCAATGGGCTTACAGTCTATGTGGAAAAGTGAAGGTTTCGATGTTCTCCAGAGTGTGAATGGGGGACAATTGTCCAATAGGTTGTAACAAAACGGAAAACGGGCTTTGTTTTCTTTTTCACAAAACTGAAACGAAATGGGCTGCAACTGACGAATTGTGTTGTGATAAAGGGGCGTCCCGGTTGAAGTTAGTAGTAAATTGAAAAATGATGATAATATACAACGGTATACTTTGATCAAAATACACATTGCTCAAATATTACTCAACATATTACAGGTCAGCCCTGTATACTCTGTATACTTTGATCAAGATACACATTGATCAACATATTACTTAAATAAGCTTGTTAGAAACTCTTATTAACCTTTTTCCACACACAACAAATATGTAGCAGACGACTTTGAAAACATCTTATCAACAATATGAAAGATATCCATTATACCGAGTATACAGAGCTGACCTGTAATATGTTAAGTTATATGTGAGCAATGTGTATCTTGATCAAAGTATACAGAGTATACAGGACTGACCTGTAATATGTTGAGTAATATGTGGGCAATCTGTATCTTGATGAAAGTATACAGAGTATACAGAGCTGACCTGTAATATGTTGAGTAATATGTGAGCAATGTGTATCTTGATCAAAGTATACCGAGATATACGTGTCCCTTTTTGCACGGTGGTGCTCTTTTGTCAAACCATAGGAATCCACCGTGGTCGAGTGATTAGTGTCGGGGGATTTGGAACCGTGCGTCCCGGGTTCAATCCCCATACAGTCCCGTCGCTAGGTCATGGTGGAGTACCCTTTGACAAACTTTTGTCAAATCAGAAAAAATCAAAGTACTAAAAGTACTGAAAAAAGATTTGTGATCGGTTAAGAGCAGATATAGAAGTGCATATATAAATATGTATCTAAAACAAAGCCCCACCATGACAGACAAGTAATGATGCATCAGGCCAGAATAAAATATCATTAATCATAAATTCGTGTTGGTATTGTGAAATTAATTGAACCGAACTCCGAATATATCATTCGGTCCACATAATACTTTTTTATTTATCATATTACCCAAAAGCTCTACAGAAATCCCAGCAGGTACATTCATAACAGAACATTGTCATTCTATTTATTTACTATACTGAACCAAATGATGCATTTAGAATAAGGCACTCTATTAATAGCGTGGCCCTGATTCGATCACCTGAGTGATAGTATATGTGTAACTACTAATATTAGAGATATTTATTCAACTGCTAGGAGTGGACACGGTAAATGAGGATCAGTCCCGTGCATTCTGATGCAGCATGGCAGCTATCTTTTCAAACCAATAAATATGACTTGAACAAATTACAAATTACAAATGTTTCCTGAAATCAGACAAAAACTTGAAAGGAAAAGGAACTATTAAGTGTTGTTATTTCGCACCTTTTCTGATGCCATCTGGCTGCCATATTTTTCAACTAATTAATACAGCTTATGCAAATCTTGTAGAGGGTCAAACAAGGAGCATTTGTACTAAATGATCTTGGAATCTGACAAGCGGAGAAGAATTTTTACAAATTATGCATTTTGCTCCCTTCCTTCTGCCACAGCAACAAAAGTAGTGTTTATAATTTATATCTTTAAACAAATTTGAAAAAGGACCACCAAAGGAGTTTTATTAAAAAATTCTCAGTGGATTAGGATGAGATATCATTTGAAGCTAAAAGTTCAATTTACCCCTTTTCTGATGCCTCCTTGTAACTATGTCGTCGAACAAGTCAATGTGGCTTAACTTATTATGAAGAGGGTCACCGAGGGAAAATATAAGACAAGCACATTCATAAGAATAGAGTTTTAGAATGTTGTCCTTTTGCCGTTTTCTGATGCCGCGTCGCTGATATGGCTTGAATAATTTTCGTAGAGAGTCTTTGAAGGAACATTTCTACTAAATAACTGAAATCGGACATGATTTTTTTAATATTTGGCATTTTACTCAGATGCCGCGCAACCAAGAGTTTAAACATGTCTTTGAACATAATTAAGAAAAGGACCGCCAAAAGAATATTCCTTGATTGTGTGTCCAGTGGATAAGGATGAGATGTTATGTGACGCTAAACGTTCAATTTCCCCCTGTTTAGATGCAACCTGGTTTCTACGACTTTCAACCAATCAATAAGACTTAAAACATGTAGTTGGTCACTGAATGAACAGTTCTGCTAAATAATCTTGAAATCAAACAAGTACTTTCATAAGAATGTAGTTTTAAAAAATTTCCACTTTTGCCCCTTTTCTTATACCGCCTGATTTCCTTGTTTAACAACCAATCAATATAGTTATATTTGTAGAGAGTTATCCAATGATAACATTAAACCATATTATATTGGTATCAAAGAAGCTTATTCTGAATAGAATATTTGCTTATTCAGAGTAAAATATTTGCTAATTAAGAGTAGAATATTTCTAGAAAATGGGCAAATTTAACCCTTTATGATGCCGCAGCAAATTCTTTACAGAACCGCGCAATCGCAAAATAGAGTTGAAACATTGTGGCAAAATGAGACATTGCTCTTAAAGAGCAATTTCTCCTTTTTTCCCAAATGTTTTCAAGGGTTGTCTGCTACACAGGCGTTAGAAAGCGTCCACATGTGGGAAAGGGTTAATTTCAGGTCAACTTTAAGTTTATTTCAACACCCTCAACATGAGTGTTTTTGGAGTAAACAGACCGTTATCGTTTCAACGAAAGCGTAAATTTTAAAGTGTGAGAGCGGTCCATAGACCATAATACAGTACATGTTTTAGTGAATACTGCAGACACACATCTTTCAGTGAATACTGCAGGCAAACACAAGGTAATGAATACTGCAGACAAACATCCATTAGTGAATACTGCAGACAAACACCAATTAGTGAAAACTGCAGTAGAGTATCGGTCAGTGCAAACTGCATACAATACAAGTCAGTGAATACTGCAGATAAAACCAGTTAGTGAATACTGCAGATAAACACCAGTTAGTGATCACTGCAAATATAAAACTGTCAGAGAATACTACAGAGAAATACCAATCGGTAAATACTTCAGGTAAACACCAGTCAGTGAATATGGTTGACAAATACCAATCAGAGAATATTCCAGACAAGCAGCAGGCTGTGAGTAATGCAGACACACATTAGTCAGTAAAGACTGCAGAAAACACCAGTAAAGGAATGCTGAAAAACTATGCCAGTCAGAAAATACTGCAGACAAACACCAGTCAGAAAATACTGCAGACAAACGCCAGTCAGTAAATACTGCAGACAAACACCTGTCAGTAAATAATGAGGACAAGCATCAGTCAATGAATACTGCAAACAAGCACCAGTTAGTGAATACTGTACACAAGTCCCAGTCAGTGTATATTGTAGACAAGTCCAAGTCAGTGAATATTGTAGACAAGTCCAAGTCAGTGAATATTGTAGACAAGTCCCGGTCAGTGTATATTGTAGACAAGTCCCAGTCAGTGTATATTGTAGACAAGTGCAAGTCAGTGAATATTATAGACAAATCCCAGTCAGTGAATATTGTAGACAAGTCCAAGTCAGTGAATATTGTAGACAAGCACCAGTCAGTGAATATTGTTCCCAGTTAGTCAATATTGTAGACACGCACCAGTCAGTGAATATTGTAGACAAGTCCCAGTCAATGAATAGTGTAGACAAGCTGCAGTAAGTGAATACTGCCGACAAATACCAGTAAGTGAATACAGCCGACAAGCACCAGCCAGTAAATTCTGAAGACAAATACCAGTCAGTGAAAATTACTGACAAATATCTATCAGTGAATACTGCAGACAAATAACAGTCAGTGAATATTGTAGGCCAGCACCTGTCAGAGAATATTGTAGACAAGCACCGGTCAGTGAATATTGTATACAAGCACCAGTAAGTGAATATTGCGAACAAACACCAGTCAGTGAATAATGTAGGCAAGCACCAATCAGTAAATATTGTAAGCAAGCACCGGTCAGTGAATATTGTAGACAAGCACCAGTAAGTGAATATTGAAGACAAGCAACAGTAAGTGATTATTGTAAACAAGCACCAGTCAGTGAATATTGTAGACAAGCACCAGTAAGTGAATATTGTAGACAAGCACCAGTCAGTGAATAGTGTAGACAAGCACCAGTCAGTGAATATTGTAGGCAAGCACCAGTAAGTGAATATTGTAAACAAGCACCAGTCAGTGAATATTGTAGACAAACACCAGTAAGTGAATATTGTAGACAGGTCCCTGTCAATGAATATTGTAGACAAGCACCAGAAAGTGAATACTGCCGACACATACTAGTCAGTGAATTCTGTATTTAAGCACTAGTCAGTAAATACCATTCAGTGAATATTGTAGACAAACACCAATCAGCGAATACTATACACATGCACAAGTTAGTAAATACTGCACAAAAATACCAGTCAGTGAATATTGCTGACTAGTACCAGTCAGTGAATATTGTAGACAAACACCAATCAGCGAATACTATACACAAGCACAAGTCAGTAAATACTGCACACAAATACTAGTCAGTGAATATTGCTGACAAATACCAGTCATTGAATATTGTAGAAAAACACCAATCAGCGAATACTATACACAAGCACAAGTCAGTAAATACTACACACACATACCAGTCAGTAAATACTGCAGACAAATACAAGTCAGTGAATATTGCTAACAAATTCAAGTCAGTGAATATTGCTGACAAATACCAGTCAGTGAATATTGCTGACAAATACCAGTCAGTGAATATGTATGACTAATACCAGTCAGTGAATATTGCTGACAAATATCAGTCTGTAAATACTGCTGTTAAATCCAAAAAAACTGCAGACAAAATACCAGTCAGGCATTACTGCAGACTAACACGAGTATTTTAATTTAATCTGTTACGTCAAATTAAGTTATGTTATGAATGTAATCATTGATAGATTCTTTCTTATTTATCCTTTTCGCCCACATACAGACAATTTCTGGCGGCTTTTGAAAACAATGTTTAAAATGAAGAAATTTGTCAAAATGAGAAATTTCTTCTTTTGCCACAATATTTTCAACTCTATTATTGCAACCATTCAGTGAGCGAAGCTTTCATGTGATTGGATTCTTTCAATCACGAACCAATCAGAGATTCACTTTCATGCTGGTCTTAACTGTTTGTGACTAAATTATTGTTGAAAACATCAGTAACAATCTAATGAAAAGGTTTGTGGAAAGGGATGTATTTAAACTTAAACAAAAAATACTTTTTGAGACGTTTTCAGAGCAGACGATCCTAACATATCATATCGGGTTACTTCTAAGTATAGCACTTCATATTTGTACATTGTTTCATTACCTTATAAGGTTATAACCGCCTATGCGCAATATCACGTGAGTGTTGCTTGTAAAGACTGCATAGTCGTTTGGGCCCGGCATAACGCTTTTGAATTCAATACTGCTCTGACGTATCTAACATATTTATATATTAGGGGGAAAAGAGAAGTGCGCAAGGAGGATAGAAGATTTTATTCGTGAACTTACAGAATTCGGTAAGTTATAACTTTTGACTTTTAGTTTGAACATTATATTGTTTTCCTGGTTCATCCAATGATACCGAACCTTACATACTAACTATAATTTTTTGGGGAAAATAGCTTTGCAAACCTTGATGTATAGATATGTGATGTGATGTATAGCGAGTAACTGTTAAAGACATGTTATATTATGTTATATTTAATATTGCGATCCCACTTTCACGTATATGTAAATATGAATATATATAATTTTTAACTTAAAAAAGTAATAATAAAAATATTTAGAGACAGTAAATAATTTGATGGGTAAAGGCTTCTTTCGCATAGTATATATTATGGGATTTTCCTGTTTTCTTTTTTTTCTGCTTCAGTTTTTTGTGTAGGTTTTTTATCATTATTAGTATTTCATTAAATAACTAATAATAATACAGCAAATTTAGTGACAGAAGTTAATTTTGTACTTGACTTCTATTAAAAATATATGGAATGCTTCTTCAGCATAGTATAATTCTGTTTTCTCTATTTTTTATATTACTGTTTTTGTATGTTTTTTTGTTGGCGTTTATTGTATATTATTGTAT
The DNA here is from genome assembly GCA_031761405.1 of Serripes groenlandicus. Lineage (NCBI taxonomy): Eukaryota > Metazoa > Mollusca > Bivalvia > Cardiida > Cardiidae > Serripes > Serripes groenlandicus. Next base: position 166,410,488 of record JASEVX010000001.1, on the reverse strand, counting down.
ATTGTAATCCATGTACATTTGAAATGACGTGGAACATTTCTTGTTCAAGTCAAATAATAAATTAATTGAGAAATGATTTATTTTGAGTTTCATGCAAAATATATGCGCATATAATTAGACACAATATAATTAAGTTGATTGAAATTGGTCTATTTCATTTTGTCAACGCATAAAATCCAAGAAAAAAATAATTAATCCTGAAAAAGATATAAAAATATTGCAACAGTCGGTTTTTGCGTAATTTCCCGCTATCAGGACAAAATTATGTTGCTTAGGAAAGGCATCGAACTTGCGACTTCTGCAGTAAACTCTTAAAGAGATGCTACATTTCATATCGCGACTTCACTTTTCACGTACAATTTGAAAGGCAGCTATCTTTTAAGACTTCACTTTTTACGCATTTGTAAATATACACAATTGGAAAGTTAGCTAACTTTTTAGACTTCTTTGTTCACGTATTTGTAAATATATACAATTGTAAAGTTAGCTAACTTTTAAAACTTCACAGTTGTCGTATTTGTAAATATACACAATTGAAAAGTTAGCTAACTTTTAAGACTTCACTGTTGACGCATTTGTAAATATACACAATTGGAAAGTTAGCTAACTTTTAAGACTTCACTGTTCACGTATTTGTAAACATACATAATTGGAAAGTTAGCTAACTTTTAAGACTTCACTGTTCACGTATTTGTAAATATATACAATTAAATATTTAGCTAACTTTTAAGACTTCCCTTTTCACGTATTTGTAAATATACACAATTGGAAAGTTAGCTAACCTTTAAGACTTCACTGTTCACTTATTTGTAAATATATACAATTGGAAAGGGGCTAAAGTTTAAGGAAATGTTACATTTAATAATGCGACTTCCCTTTTCACGTATTTGTAAATATCTACATTTGGCAGGGCAGTTAACTTTTAAGACTTCACTTTTCATGTATTTGTAAAATATACACAATTCGAAATGCAGCAAACTGTTAAGGAAATATTTCAGTTTATATTGCGACTTCACTTTTCACGTTTATGAAAAAACATCTTACTCTAAAATACTTTTATTGAAGAGTATTCTATGTAAATGACTTTCACATAATATTTCTTCAACTTGTTTTCACGGGAATAGGTACACGTTTGCATTTCTGAGCAGTGTTTGTTCGGATCGCATTTACATCTTATCATAATCTATACAATTTGACAGAAACTTCTATTACCCTTGTGTAAGTAATATTTGAACGGAGTATATATTTAACAGACTGTGCCGATGCACTGGCTGATCTGAATCTACACTATTCACGTGTACCTTATCGCACGGACGATCACATATATACGCATAAGAATGTTATTCAAAAAGGTATTTTCTCCCCTTTCGCATTTACTGATTATAAAGTTGACATCATACTATGTAAGACTTTGGCGGTATATACTGCATAGATTGAGTTAAAAAAAAGAATCTAATTCTGTTATTATTGTTTTGTTTTGAAAAGACACATTGCATATATATATATATTGCCGTGTTCACTTATCTTAATTTTTAAAACTATTTCGATCGAATGTAAATCAGCCTATATTGTTTGCCAGCCGTAAAATAAGTTTATCTATGACGTAGCGAACATACAGTATTCTGATCCATGATATTTATCACATTCTCACAAACAACAACTCTGCAGCAGACTTATTTAATGGTACATTTGTCTTATACTAATTGAATGAAGTCAGTAGATCTAGCTTCAGAGTAACTTGTTTAAAGAGCCTGTTTGCACTATACGCATATAAATTGAACCAAGCTCTACCACGGCGGCAGTGTTTTATGACTGATCAAACTATTTCCAGGGCTTGGTGTGAAACAGTTGTAACTAAAATCGGTACTTTTTTACCAAGGTTAATCACCTCGCCATGAAGTCTTTATAAGCGTTAAATCATTTTTCTTGGTAAACAATGTAAATTTAGGTGCCATTGCTCGTTCTGAGCAATGGCACCTAAATTTGCATTGTTTACAAAGGGGTCAAAATTGCCCCTAAACCAGGGTTTTCAAAATAGGTTTTTAGTTACAACTGTTTCACGCCAAGCCCTCGATTTATATGTTTATGAACTTTCTTTGAAATCCGCCCCTTAGTTTCAAAATGTTTAAAGGTTGAAAGTATGTCTACTTAATTGAAACAATTAATTGAAACAATTAATTGAAACAATTAATTGAAACAATCCCCATCCCCTCGGGGTCGTGTTTTCTTTTTCAAAAATCAAACTTGCTAGAACAAAGACTGAGGGAGTTATCACAACCACCCGAAACCTACTTCGAAACATTATCATTTCTTTCACACGTTTGCCTTATAGGCATATAGTGATAACAGTCCCCATCTCTAAGGATCATGTGTTAATACTATGGATGGCAACGAAGCTAATTCGAATATTTGATCACAAAGTAATTGAATATTCGATTTATTTATGCTTCGCTAACAAAGAGTTTATAAATGCTTTATTTGCTGTAAAGTTATCTTACTGTTGTCTTATTGTATTCAAGTTCCAGGACTCGCATTTACATGTCCCTTCAAACCGTGAATTTGAAAAAAAATGTTAGTGAAAAAACAATCAGTTAATTAAGTGCTCAGAACACTTGCTTAATGTATCTTTTTAGGAAACATGTAGTTCTGATTAACATGTATACAACTGAAATACTGTTGTTGAAAAATGACATGAAATAACATGGCAAATCGGACAAGGACCCTCGTGAAGGGTGGATGTTGTTATTTGAGTAGAAATGTGGCAAGTCAGTTTTGGATCAGTTTAACCTGTCTCTTGCTGTATTATAACTGAAATATTGTTGAAAATTGGCACGAAATATTCGCAGTAATTTTGCAGTAGGTTCAACATGTATGTCTGTTCTGTCATTCATTGACGTTGCGCAGGTTGTTGCTCCCTTCGTTCGTTTAAATGTCAGAATCAGTCGCGTCTCGTTAATTATAATTTGTTTCATTTTAATTCCACATGGCGTAGCTGTACATTAATTATGACATTCCGTTTCTTAAGTTAATTATTTTGTGCGCAGATATATAGTTGTCTTATTTTTTTGACAGTTTTTAATGAATTCATTTTCATAACTCCAACTTATCGTCGAAGAAAAGGAAAATTGGAAAATTTCCATTACTAAAAATATCACTATAACGCTACATATCATTTTTTTAAATTACACACATGCAAAATGGTCAAATGTGGTCGTATAAGCCGTATCTGTACTAATTATTCAAAAGGTTACATTTTTGAATATTTCCAAATGCAAGAATTCAGAAATATGCATAATACGTCTATTCTATTATTTTTAAAATTCTGATTATATACTTAACAACAGTTGCTGGGGCCATAGTCTGTTTTCCCGGAGTAATTGTGTGTGATGTCTCGTTGTTTTGTTCAATCAAAGAGAAGATCCCCGACCGATCTTAGTGCCGCTCGAAAGAGTAGCACCAACTCTCTCTGCCTCCGAAGTATCAAGTATCTCGAGCTTAGAAATAATGGTACAGATAGGTTTCATCATCTGTTATTTTTAACATTTCTCCATTATATAAGGCAGTCACAACATCATTTCTTTACTAATTTATGGGTTCAATAGCGAATTTTATGTCACTAAAAATGATTATTCTGTATTTGCTAAGTGTTTCATTATTGGCCCTTTGTCAGACGGTAATGCTTTAAATATATATGAGCCGTTCCGCGGGAAAATCAACATTATGGCTTCTGCAAAATGTATCGACCAGATCAGCCTGCGCTGTCCGCGCAGACTGATCCGGGCAAACACATTTCGTCTCAGGGGGATTGAGGTAAAGAGTAATGATCCCTGAAACAGAAAATCCACAGGAGGCGAATAGTGTATATCCGCGTAAGCCTGTGCGTCATGCTTATGCTGATCCGAGTCGATGATTTACGCAGAGTCCACAGTGTTGGTTTTCTCGCGGGACGGCTCATATTACTTTGTACGGATGTGTAGATTAAGAACATATTTCCACACAGACATCATGAATCATAAATAACGCAACGTTGCAAAACATCTATTTTTTTTAAAGATTCAGAGAAAAAAGTCACCGTATATATGACTGATAATCGAATCAAAACTTGTGTTACAACAAACTACTTTGAATTTACCGATATAATTCACATTAATTAAGTATATTAATATGGTCTGGTCCCCGAATGTGTACTGGATTTAATCTCAACCTGGTCAAATTTTAGGATAAGGGAGCCTTTTAAATGGGCAATTATAAGTGATATATTTAATGAATATGGACTTCAATGCCTTTTCTCATTTATTTTAATTATGATAAGATAATGTCCATGGTCAGATTTCTATTTAATTACAAAAAATAATATTCATTATATGTTTATATGTATTACGCTTCAAGTGTGCATTTAAACACTTCTTAATTTAAGTCAATTGAAAAAAAGTCTGATCAATCAGATAGAAATATATTGATGAAGAAGTGCCAATTTATTTTAAAAGCAAAGGCTTCTTTCCTCACTACATTTTCAAGAGGTACACTATCTTAAGAGGCAACATGTTAGGGTGTTTATCCGGTAGGCGTGAGTATGCGTATCGTCTGCATTTATAAGTGTTTCGTTGTACTTTGGTAATACATTTACCATTTCCAAATCAGTAAGACCCAAACTTATTCTATGTAGCGCTTACAAACATTATTCATAATCTGCCTGGCGACAACGTTGGCCAGGTCTGCTGATGGTCATGGTTCCGTCTTCTAAAGCATGTTGGTATGTTGTTGAATGTTGACTTTTCCTACGATATACTCTGTGTAATAATCCATCTAATGCCATGGCCTCTCCTTCAGAGTGTTAACAAGATTTTCTTTCAATTTGGTTATGACCTAAATTCGAACTTGACTTAGATATCATAAAGACAAACTTTCTTACGAGAATGCCGTTGGTACCTCCACAGCGCTTGCGGGCACCTGCACAGCGCGATCGGGTCACCCGGTAGAGGGAGAGGTTGGCGTTTGCATGCTACCACTACAACTGAGTTCTTGGTGCATTGGTGGCTGAAGAAGAGAGACATTGTCTCATCTACTTCACTGACATTCTCCCTCTCTTGTGGGTACTGCCCTCCCCTTCTCCTTCAACCCTCCCTTCTTTTCTACGGCATATTGTAGTACTGTTACGCTGAATTGTTTGTGATAAACTGTGTGTTAACTTGTTACGTTCTGTGAAGAGCGCGATTGGATGATCTGATGAATGATGCGATGAGCCGGCTTTTATAACCTGCGAGCCACAGTGGGTGGTCGGCCAGACGCCGGCCTGTCCCCGATCTGCCTGATTTCCGGCCGGGCTCTGAGCGGCGTCTGGATTGTCTGGGTAGTCCAAAATTTGGCCCGGCGCTAGCCCGACATGTGTGATGCCCGGCCGGACATCGGCCAGGCATCAACCGATTAATGTGCGATCAGTTTGCGATGAGGTTTTAATTAAATCAAAGTTAAAAGTAACTCGATGCCCGCGAGGAAACTATTCGCAAACCTATCACAAGGTAATTGTGACTGGGGTTTCAGTGATACTAGGTAGGCTACATTTTTAATTTATAAATATGCTTTTGAAAACAATACAAATCTGCAGCAGAAGACATAAAGGTTGATATCCATATCACTATGTGCAGACATAAGGCACATTCCTGTAAGAATTTTCGTCGCCATTGATGATCTTCAGTCGGACTTCACGAGGCCAATAGTTGAAATTCTTTCTTCAAACTCGCAACTTGTCACAAAAAGTGTGATCGCTATCCAACGAACTGTGTGGATATTAGGATCACATTCCTGAATCAAGTCGTCAATATTTGACTGGTCGGTAAGATAAGGGTGATACACCACCCCCATCTATTCCTCGGGCACTCGATTTACACCTGGAGTGTATGGGCCGATGGCAGGTCTTCTCTGATAAAGTTTACCGACTCGTCGTTAAGATGTAAATCCGCCACTGCATTTGCCACGCGACTTCTTTGTTAACCATTTATTTTTCGTCGCACGTGCCATACGGGCCGCCGATAAATCCGCCTCTGCATTTTTCACGCGACTTCTTTGTTTACCATTTAGTTTACCTCTCGGCGCATTAATTTCTAAGCATTTGTTAAACTTATATTGGAGTACTCACGCCTTAGGTTTTCACTGATGTTCCAACAACATTATAATGATCTTTTTTTGGGGTTATCTTAATCTTTTAAATTAAATTCTGTTGATTCCATGATGAACTATTTTTCTCGCGCAGTCTCTCCCTAAAATGCGTTATAGGGTGTTAACAGGAAGCCTTTCACGACTCCGATGCTGTTTTTCTCTTTCTTGGTCACATCGATGGAAGAGATCTGTGCTGAAAGCATTTCTGCCAACTCCGAACAATTGGTTTTACTACTATTACCAGGGGCTGAAGCCCCAGGCCCAACAACGATGACAGGTCTTGAAATATTATATCGAATCTTTAACCCTTTCCTTCGTATAGACGCTTTCTGACGCCTCTGCAGCAGACGGCTTTTTGAAAACATAGTGACAAAAGAAGAAATTGCACAAAACGTGCAATTTCTCCTTTTTCCACAATGTTTTCCACTTTTTGTCATAGGTTATCCATTCAATTATGGAGATTTTCTATTTGTTGGCAAAATACGTTCAAAGTCGTCTGCTGCAGAGTTGTCGTATGTGGGAAAGGGTTAAGGTCTGAAACTAACAAATTTAACAAGAGATCTGGTTTTTTTCACGTTCGTAGTTCATTTCCTCTCCTTGATAATGACGTTTCGGGCCTAAATAGTGTTTTCTTAGGTTTTCTGTAGAGCTACAGGCTGTGGCGACATGTCAAATATGATCAGACGAATTAAGTTTTTGTTGGCAGTAGCTACATACGAGATATGTTGGTTGTTGTGTCTTTTGCCCATAATTCGGAAACAATAAAACTATGTTTATCCGCAAAGCTTCTGTGCTATCATCGAATTACCATGCTTGGGCTGACTGCCTGGTATGTTGTATTGTAGTTCTTAACCCTTTACCTCATATAGACGCTTTCTGACGCCTCTGCAGCAGACGGCTATTTGAAAACATAGTGACAAAAGAAGAAATTGCACAAAACAAGCAATTTCTCCTTTTGACACAATGTTTTCCACTTTTAGTCATAGGTTATCCATTCAATTATAGAGATTTTCTATTGTTTGACAAAATATGTTCAAAGTCGTCTGCTGCAGAATTGTCGTATGAGGGAAAGGGTTAAATCAGAATAATTTTACAAACGTTTGATGTATATTTAAATTCTATGCGCTGTGCATAGCCTGATCTAGGATTATATTTCATTGAAGATTTTATCGAAACGAATTTTAAAAAATTGTTTTAAAATTCCTGGTCATACCTGGTCATGTATTCGGAAAGAAATCACATTTGTTTAGTACACTTGAGATATCGTTAGTCATTCCGGTTCTGTCAGATAGATAACTAAATTCTTTTTATAATAATTCTCTCTTGGCACTTGAAAATGGAACAATGAAAAAAAAATCTTAAAACCATAATTATGTTTTTGTTATATGAAATAACGGAGGGGTAAAGCCCTAATAAAGATTCTGTCATTGCCGAACATATGTTTGCATGCGATTGATATCATTGATAAACGAAATATATATATATACAAAAAAATTAATAAAAATATATAACAATAAATTAAAAAAGTTTATATTTCGTTAATTTAAACATTATTTATTTTACATCGATTGCGAAACAAGCTTTCAGCTTATATTAATCACGCTCGATGTCTGCAAATCTTAAAACCAAAATTATGTTTTTGTTATATGAAATAACGGAGGGGTAAAGCCCTAATATAAATTCTGTCATTGCCGAACATATGTTTGCATGCGATTGATATCATTGATAAACGAAATATACATATACAAAGAAATCATAAAAATATATAACAATAAATTAAAAAAGTTTATATTTCGTTAATTTAAACATTATTTATTTTACATCGATTGCGAAACAAGCTTTCAGTTTATATTAATCACGCACGATGTCTGCTTCCTGAAGACTTAACCAGTACTCGCCCCGTTTGTGTTGACAAATTCCAAAGTCAGGATCCGCTCATCTCGGGTCGTTGTCATATATGGGTTTATTTACCATCGCCTTTCGGCATAAATCACTGGACTCGAACCAGGGACAGTTTATACGAGAGGCCGCTGCTCCGCTCCACTGTCTCTCGTTGGGAACACAACAAATATTTCGAATATCGTGTATTTTCACCAGCGTATGAATTTAAATGTATTATTCCCTTTTCCAGGAAAAAAAACATACTAAAAAGGCGACATGCATATATTTCGGTGGATACTGGTAACAGCGGTTATCTTCGTCCTCGTGAACCCGACAGAAGCATGGCGAACACGTAGAATTAGAAAGGGGTTAACAAGTCTCGGTAAAAAGATTAGAAAGGCTGTAAAGAAGATACCTCTCAAAAATGTTGGGTGTAAGGTAGGTTCAACCCTTTCCAACCTACAGAAACACGTCACCGTATTTGAAGCAGACGACTTCTGTAAACATTACGACAAAAGGAGAAATTGCTCAATAATATTCATTAAATAAACTTTTATATATCGAGAATATTATTATTTTGCCTTTATGTTTTGAACGTCGTTTGGTGGATTTTTCCCAGGGTAGAACACGCTCAGCATGCGATTTGAATCCGGGACCTTCGGTACGACAGGCCGACGGGTCATATACATACTTTGAAATGGTAGTAATGGCTTCCCTCCTTGACGCGTAGGGGTGTGGGGTTAGTATTACGACTAAGTGGCTGGTGTCAGAAAAAATGGACCAGTAGTACTGGTAACTTACCCAGGAACCGCCATTATAACATTATTGGCTATGGCTCTTGTCTAGCTATCCAAACAGCCACTAACCTATACTAATTAACTCTTTAACTGCCGAGTTTACTCCATTTTTCGTCGCATAGGAAAGTTAGTAAAATGTAATGTCTAAGTGGCAAACAATACAGGTTTCATAAGAGACAGCTCGTTACGAACTGTCTCACCGGATTCTGCATTGTTTACAAAAGCTTTTAATTGTCTTTGACAGCGAAATAATTAAAGTTCATTCCTGCCAATTTTTCAGCTATGAGGTCAAATCAAAGTTTTATCCCTCAGTGAGTTTAATATTCAATTTCAGAAAATACATGGCGTTCTGAAAATGGCTATTCGGATATCGATATAGCTGAATATAAACATTGTTTTGGTTACAAATCTGTAAGAGAGTGTTCAACTTTATAAAAAAACAAATGTTGTCCAATGGGTGACAAATTCAGTCTTATGTATTTATCTGAAACTCCCTGCACACAATTATCTTTTGACCATCGCCAGACACTCACGGTTGTTGACTCAGCTATGCCCTAGCTCGCCCGTAGGACTTTTCACTGACGTTTTGCCGTTTTGGCAGAACAGAATTTATGATACTCTCCTACGTGGAGACGAATAGGAAAATGAGGGATCTGATTGACTTTTTGGCGCAGTACAAAATTGTGCTGCATCCAATCAGAAACAACATTGGCTATATGTCAAAACGGCGAAACGGCACGGGTGATCTCTGATCAAAGGTGAATCAACAACCGTGGAGTCCGACGATGCACTTTGACCTCAATTGTGTACTTTTTTTGTTCGCAGCTATTATTCGGCGTCGGTTGCCCAGCTGCGATAGGGGCGGCGGGAGCCGCGCTTGCTGGAGGAACCGGCGGTTTAGGCTCTGCAGCTGTGGTTATTGGTGCGACAGCCGGCAGAAATGCATGTCATGCACGGAAGAATAGGTGCAAGAGAAGTGTAAGTAACAATATAACGTCATTTCAACAGTTTGACAGTTCTCTCACGGTGATAGTTCAATTGTCCATTATCCCCTGAATGCTAAGCAGTACCAGGTTTGTAAATTAACCTTACTTACATGTATCGGCAAAGTATCTGATCTCGGAAGTTCATTTGTTATGGCATCCGTTTATCATAAGTCAAGATTGCCTGACCTTTTTAGTTAGGGTGACGCTATAATAAACAAACTCTAGTATCTTCATTGCATTAACTATACTGCCAATATGAACAGGAGATTTTTAGGATATACTCAAGTGTTATTTTTCAAATATCTATGAAATTAATTCAGGTTCAAGTATGTATTCAAGTATAGAGGCCACCGGCCGATTATACAACATATATACAATTCATTATATGTACAAGGGTGACATATACGGTTATCATAATTAGATTTTTTTTAAATTTCAATCAAATTGATTTGATTATCTTTCCAAAACGTATATAAGTATATTTCTTTTCCTTCATTTTCTTTTCCATTTTGAATGTAACATTTAACAGATATAGATGACTTTGAATTCATTTGCAGCACAGTTTAGTTTGAAAACATCGTTGAAAAAGAAAACCGTTAACCAATATATGTTAAATAACATTAATACAGATCAACAAATGCATGGGTTGAAGCATTTGCAGTAGACGAACTCTTAATGAATGGTATAAAGAATGTAGATTTATATAATTCATTGTCAATGATACCATGTGTATATGTTCCGGTCGCCGATTGCCGGTAGTTTAGACGATAGTGACGCGGCCTGTCGATCCATCGATGTGAGTTCGACCCCCAGCTCGGTCAACATTCTTTCCGACGTTTGAAAAGTTAATGGGACAAGCGTCATTCGTCTTCCACCAGTAGGCTAACAGTCTATCTAAAAAAGACCAGCCAGTTGCTTGGAAATACTGTAGTGTCGATTGTTGGTGTGTGACAACAGGCCGACGTTATACGACTAAATATTTTGAAAACGGCATTAAACCAGATTCGATCAAATTTTTTCAGGTCACTAGTGGTGAGATCCTCTTACCGTTCTCCGACAGGTTCACAGATTACGATCAAAATCATGATAAACTGATTTCCTATGAAGAATTTGCTTTTGCAATTATGAGAAGTCTTCCCATGGCCAACCCAGAGGAGTTAAGGGAACCTTTCATTTTTGCCGACGTAGATGGTAAGTAGAGTATTATGAAGGTCGTTGAAACATTTGACGTTTAAATAATGTTACGTCACTTCCGACTTGTTATATTTGAAAATAACCTGATGAATGCTTAATCACAGAAACGCTGTTATCTTATATTCTTGTTTAATATTAGTAAATAGATTGAACCCGTGTACATTACAATATACGTTCTCTGGCATACATAATAATGTAGACATAGATAACCTAATACACATATTTATACCATGTTTTTAAAATTAGCTCTATGATCGTTCGAACATCTAAATTATCCACCGCCTCCTTGAAGAAATGCAGCATTTAGTATTTTTTGACGTGCAAATTCGTTTGCAAGATGCAAGTGTTGCACCTGTTTTGTAATAATTTTAAAAAAATACTTCAACATTCCTAGACATAAGCCCATGCAATCATCCCATAGTATATTTACATTTACCGGATATTTTAGAAACTGGTGTAAAACACACATCTAAAAGGAGTGCTGCCATCGCGTTATGACAATTTCGTTTACACAATGGTGATATAAATGTTTGATAAGTAATTTATCCTATATTTCAGATGACGAACATTTAGACATTAAAGAATTCCAAGGAGCACCATTTTTATTTGGACGTATGTATACTTTTATGTCAAATTACGCCAATAACATCCGCGAGCATGCTGATCGAAAGCGAAAAGGTCCCGAAATAAACTTTGTTTGCGTAGAAATAAGTGTATACCTTCACCAGGATGCATTCAATATATGACATTGAGTTTAAATTCATTGTTAATATGTATAGGATACACCGGAAATGTTTGATTTGATCATTTTTAGTATTTTGACCTTGTTTGAAAGTGAAAGTAGTGTATGTGAAAAACCAGTTTCGTCCCAGACTGATTTCGTCCAAAATGATGGTAACCATTTTCGCGGGGAGAATTATATCTTGCTTAATACATTACCCCCGTCCCCGATTTTCTTAAGATGATTCTAAAGCTAAAGCTAAGAGGTATATCTGTTCAGTGATATATGGTATTCTACCTGTCAAACGTGTGACTATTGAGCATTGAAACTGGTTGATTTACACGGAAACAAAGAATGAATGTATCTGGATTACCAATAGCGTGATTCACGTGTATACATATGTAGGTCAAATTACGCTAAATACAAATATTCCATAAAAAAACTTTGTTTGCGTAGAAATGAGTGTATAACATCACCAGAATGTATTGAGTATATGACATTGAGTTTAAATTCATTGTAAATGTGTATAGGATGCACCGAAAATGATTGATTTGATCACTTTTAGTATTTTGACTTTGTTTGAAAGTGAAAGTAGAGAATGCTAAACACCGATTCTGTCCGGGCCCGATTTGATCCAAAATGACGCTAACCATTTTCGCCTCATGAGTTATTTCTTACGTAATGCATGACCCCGCACCCCCCCCCCCCCCCCCCCCCCCCCCCCCCCTACCCCCCACCCCCATTTTCTTAGCTTAGCTTAGAGGTGACTCTTTTAAATGATATATGGTATTCTACATGAGAAACGCTTATTGAGGACTGAAACTCGTCGATTTACATGGAAACAAGGAAGGAATTTATTTGGTGCATTGTAACCTATACGAGTCGCGTCTGGCGATTTGGAGTCTTATTGCATTTGCGTAAAGTGAAGACTCGGGTGTACCTATGCACACGTACAGTCTCACTAGATACTCCACTGTCCACCTATATGTTATATGGACCGTAATGCTTATTTTTGACAAAACAAAATTATTAAAAGGTTTAATGTATGTTTTAGTGCAGTTATTAGAGTATAACACGAAATTGCCGAAAGGCATTATATGACTGACCTTCTAACAAAATGTTATCACGATAAATAATACATTAGAAAATATACACCAACTGCCAACAGCGCCATCTTGAAAACGGTGTTAATGTTCATTGAATAAACCCATTACTTCACATGGCTTTTCAAAGGTCGTCTGCTTTACAATGGTCAGAAGAAAAAATTCACCCATCTAGAAAACTGAAAGAATTATATTGATAACGAGTTGAAAATATTGCAATAAAAGGTGAAATTGCTCGTTTTGAGCAATTTCACCTTTTATTGCAATGTTTTCAACAGTCGTCTGCAACAGCACGCGTCAAATGTCGTCTGTGTGAAGAAATGGGATAAGATAATAGTATACTATTTAAAATGACATGTATTTTTCTTTTTCAGATGAGAACTATTCAAGGAAGAATGCTGACCAACCTTTAGTGAACAAGGCACCAATAAATGTAATGGATTTAATAAATATTACAAATACTGGTGTCGATATGGTCTCGAACCAAACATCCAGCCATGATTTGATATTTTAGAGACGTCTTCTTTGAATATATCTGCAGCAATATTTTAAACAAAAAAAACGTTTTAATACAGAGATAAAATGTTCAAATCATGAGTGGTTTCTCCTTTTTCCCACAATATTTTCAAAATGTCGTCTGTGAAAGAGAAATAAAAGCGTCGTATGTTGTTGATTGCTTTTTGCTTATATAACTGTATGTATCAAAGACACGTTTAACTATGTGGTCCTTACTTAGTTTGCTCAAAACAAAACAACAACACTACTCTATGTTGTGCGTACAGGGAGACGCGTGTATTGGCAGTCGACACACAAATATACATATATACAACATATTTCTGTAATAAAAGCATAATAGCAATGTAAAAGAAATACATGTATGTACCGATACTCAGACATCAGTTACTGCGGCCCAGGAACAACCAGAGATAAAACTAATAGTAAAAACTCTGGAAACCTGTGTCCACTTGTCAAATGACATGCCATGAAATGTTGAACCCCATTTGCAGTTTCCTTATTTAATAATGTATGAGTATAATTTTTTGTTCTTGTTTATTTTTTATAAACTGTAAGTAAAGGGTTACCGATGGTCTATTTTACGCGTAGTTTATAAAGTGTCAACATAGTGTATAACATGTCAAACTGATGGCTATAAGTGTGATCGATACAATACCGATGTTTTCGTTCCAAAACACCGTAACTTCCTCGTGTATTCTATGTAGTTATCGCTTTTTAGAATCAGACATTCCATCATTTTGGCTGTCTTATTATCCGATTTTGTAATTTGTTTTGATAAGCAAACTGTTCATAATTAACAAGCGTTGAATTTTCACATTTTATATAATTAAAGAAGCATTGATTGGTAAGTGCGAACATGCAGATATGTAACGACCATTATATTATATTTGTATTTTGTATATATTTTTTGAATGAAAGCTTTAATAAAATATTATTTTTTTTTTATTTATTTCTTGTTCACGTTTTTTTCTATCATCTACGACAAGTTCATATCTATACATACCATCATATGCATCCGCGTGGTCTGATCTGGGTCTCCACTGCTATTCAATAAGCTATTGAAAGTTTCGACAAACTCCTGATATTATATATTTTATATCGTATTACAAATGTGTAGCAGACCAATCAATTGTATATGTTAATCAAGATCTGCCATCGCTTCCATACTATCTGACCCAGCTGATCAATATCTGTCAGAAGTTTCTTTAATCGGTTTGTTCCCGGAACGCCTACTCGATTTAATCTCTACCTGGTCAAAATTGAGGATTAGGGGGCCTTTTAAAGGGCAGTTATAAGTGATAGATTTATGTGGACTTAATTAATTATCATTATGACAAGATAATTGAACATGGTCAGATTTTTTCTTATTATTTGGTATGTATTACGCTTCAATCTGAATTTAAACACTTCCAAATTTATACAGTTGAAAATATGGTATTTGGATGAAATGTGATTGAAACGTATTGTTGGAAAAGGGCCAAGTGGTACGCTATCTAAAATGGCAACAGGTTAGGGTGTTTATTCTGTAGGCATGAGGCATCGTCGAACTATAGAAACCTATATCCAGTAGCTGTTTCTGTTCATCTTCCTTCTAGTAGTATGGCTGACTTTGTCTTTGCAAGTTCTACGAGCTCTGTACAGGGTAGATTTGGCGGAATTAAATGTCAGCAATTGTTCAATGATCTCTCTACTGGTCACTCATTATCTCGAAACTCGTTCAGCTTTTCTGAGAATAAGGCTGGAAGGGGTCGCACTTCGTTTACGTAGAGACCTTATTCATTATTTGCCTGGCGACAACATTGGAAAGGTCTGCTTGGTGGTTGTTGTTATGTCTTCCAAAGCCTTTTGGTATGTTGTTGAAGGTTGACAAAGAAGCAGAGCAACCGGGTTTGATACATCTCCAGAATACTTTGTCTTCTCCTCTACGATTTACTCTGTAAATGAATCCATTTAGTGCCAGGTTATGGCCTCCCTTTCTATTGGTGATGAGTTTAACATTAAGCTGTGCATTGGCCATGAACATGAGAAATGATTTTCATAGCTTGATCATTGCCCTTAAAACCAGAAGATTCTGACAGTTTGAATTTGATAAATAGCTATAAAATCTGTAGAACAGTATGCTTTAACTTAAAGAAAGACAAATATTTTGACAGTTTAAATTTAATTAATTAACAGCTATCAAACTGTAAGAACATAAAGCTTTAACATAAAAGGCAAATATTTTGTGTTTGAATGATAATTAACAAAATTTACTCTCTAAGATTGTGTAATACAGATATTTAATACTTTTTTTTTTATCAATATCAAAAGTTTAAAAAAAAAAGGTCCGAAGTCATCTACAAGAAAGACAATTATTATGACAGTTTGGTGGTCTAGTTTTTTCAAACACTTCGACAATTCTGTTCTCAAAATCCAGTTGTGATAGTGCTCCGGCTGTCGGCAATATTAATACATTTTGAGGAAAGGTTCATCGAAGTGTTTGAGGAAACTAATCCACTAATCAAACTCCGTTGAAAACCGGAGATAGGGCTCTGTAAGCGGCGTAGACTGCGCCATGTTTCACTAAACATGATGAAGAAATAAATAAGTGAATTGAAAATGAAAATGGCGCGAAACGCCAAAACACTATTGTCTGTTATCCAGGGACCGTGTTATATAACTAAAATATGGTTGAAAACGGCATAAACCACACTAACATACTTACACAAATGCCAATTCCGAAACATGTTAACGCGTCGTCCTTAAATATATTTAGACAAATAAGGTATGAGCAACTTATGGTTAGAACAGAATATATCTGCAGGAACAATGAAATTAGTTAAACAGAGAATTCGAGAAAACTATATCCAAAATTGGCATGCAGTCATAAATTAGCCATCAAAACGGGTAGATATTTAGGAATCGAACGAAGCAATAGAACGTGCATTTTTTGTTCGCAAAAGGTTTTTGAATCCGAATTTCATTTTCTTCTTGTTTGTTTGAATTATAGAAACATACGTACACACATGGCCTTCTATTTCTCGATTTATTAACTTATTATCTTCAAAAAGTAAAAAAGTTCACATGAATATTGTAAATTAGATTTCAAAGGCGTCTGCGTATAGAGAATATTGTATTAATCAAAATATGGTGTTAAGTAATAACTAAGAATCATTTGCAAATGTTATTCATTAACAATGATTAAGGGTTATCTAAACATAATAGTACTTATCTGAAATATTATAATTGATTTTGTTGTATTCATGTATATAAATCATGTAAATGAATGTATTTTACGTCATTGAGTCATATTCTTCATGTACTTATGTGACGACTTGCCTGAATACAATTGAATTGAATTAGTTTAAACTTATTTATTTTAAATCGATTGCGAAACAAGCTTTAAGCTTATATTAATCACGCTCGATGTCTGCTTTCTGGATACTTCACCCAGTACTCGCGCCGATTGTGTGGAAAAATCCCAAAGTCAGGACCCGCTCATCACGGGACTCGAACCAGGGACCTTTGATGTGAGAGGCCGACGCTCTACCTCTGCACCACTGTCTTCGACAAATTGAATTGAATTGAATTGAATTATAACTAAAATATTGTTGAAAACGGCGTAAAACAACAAAATAAATAACATACCCACACACATGCTAATTCCAAAACATGTTAACGCGTAATCCTTAAATATTCGAGCTTAAAAAGATTGAATGATATGAACCATCTGAACGACTATTCGCTATGAATCGTACAGACCGCCTCGGTGGTGTAGAGGAGGTAGAGCGTCCGCCTCGGTGGTGTAGAGGAGGTAGAGCGTCCGCCTCGGTGGTGTAGAGGAGGTAGAGCGTCCGCCTCGGTGGTGTAGAGGAGTTAGAGCGTCCGCCTCGGTGGTGTAGAGGAGGTAGAGCGTCCGCCTCGGTGGTGTAGAGGAGGTAGAGCGTCCGCCTCGGTGGTGTAGAGGAGGTAGAGCGTCCGCCTCGGTGGTGTAGATGAGGTAGAGCGTCCGCCTCGGTGGTGTAGATGAGGTAGAGTGTCCGCCTCGGTGGTGTAGAGGAGGTACAGCGTCCGCCTCGGTAGTGTAGAGGAGGTAGAGCGTCCGCCTCGGTAGTGTAGAGGAGGTAGAGCGTCCGCCTCGGTGGTGTAGAGGAGGTAGAGCGTCCGCCTCGGTGGTGTAGAGGAGGTAGAGCGTCCGCCTCGGTAGTGTAGATGAGGTAGAGCGTCCGCCTCGGTAGTGTAGAGGAGGTAGAGCGTCCGCCTCGGTGGTGTAGATGATGAGGTAGAGCGTCCGCCTCGGTGGTGTAGAGGAGGTAGAGCGTCCGCCTCGGTGGTGTAGAGGAGGTAGAGCGTCCGCCTCGGTGGTGTAGAGGAGGTAGAGCGTCCGCCTCGGTGGTGTAGAGGAGGTAGAGCGTCCGCCTCGGTGGTGTAGAGGAGGTAGAGCGTCCGCCTCGGTGGTGTAGAGGAGGTAGAGCGTCCGCCTCGGTGGTGTAGAGGAGGTAGAGCGTCCGCCTCGGTGGTGTAGAGGAGGTAGAGCGTCCGCCTCGGTGGTGTAGAGGAGGTAGAGCGTCCGCCTCGGTGGTGTTGAGGAGGTAGAGCGTCCGCCTCGGTGGTGTAGAGGAGGTAGAGCGTCCGCCTCGGTGGTGTAGAGGAGGTAGAGCGTCCGCCTCGGTGGTGTTGATGAGGTAGAGCCTCCGCCTCGGGTGTGGGAGGTCGCGGGTTCGATCCCCGGTCGGATCATACCAAAGACCTTTAAATTGGTAGTCATAGCTGCCCTCATTGGCGCTCACGGTTGCGGGGTTAACATTACGACTGATTGACTGGTGTCAGGATAAATCGACCAGTAGTACTGATATCGTACCTAGGAAACTACATTATATAACTGTTGAAATCGGCGCAAAACAACAAGCAATGAACCAATTAAACGAATGTAAAAAATAATAATGAAGAAAGCATTTTTAGTGAAATGTATAGGGGAATCTCTTGTTTGTTCAACTGTGAACGCTTATATCAAAACCACGTGTCTCTGTCCTATGAGCTGATTCAGACTCAAAGGGTCTGGTTACAATATCCGATTCTTGGTTCACAAACAGAAATTATTAACAGGAAAGCTATATATGACCTCGTTTCTATTTCATCCCTTATTTATACCCAAACATGTCCAAACGTCATACATGTCCCTATTACGTGTAAACGAACAGTGGAGGTTTTTGTGAAACTCTGTATGTACTTGAACATATGCAAAATATCGCCATTTCGAACATGCTATACATCGCACTAGAGTTCAATCTTCACATTCTACCGTCTCCGTCGTGTAATGCTTAGAGCACCGTCCGCCTCTTGTGCCGGAGGTCGCGGGTTCGATGACCGACCGGGTCATATCCGAAACTTAAAAACACGTAGTAATGATTGTCCTCCTTGGCACTCAGGATTGCGGGGTTTGCATTACATCTGGCTGGTATCAGGATAGTACTGGTAACTTACCTAAGAAAGGCAGTGATATAACTGTTAAATAATTGAAAGCGGCGTATAACACCAAACAAGCAATCATGGTTAGAGCGGCCGGGTGAGGGAATTCATGGTTCGATTCCCGATCGTGTCATTCCAAAAACATTATATCAATGGCAGAAATGACTCCCCATCATGGCGTTCATGGTTGCGGGGATAGTATTACGACTGATGCATCGTAGTCAGGTAGTTCTGGTTATTAACACAGGATATGCCGTGATCTAATTGAAATATTGTTGAAAGCGGCATAAAACACAATTTAAACAGAACTATTTCCATTAACAAAAAGATCACCTTTCGTTTTAGTCGATTCGAATGATAAAAATATATAGATTAAGATGTACATGGGCTTGTTTCGGTAGTCAAACATTACATGTCATGACGTGTTAGGTCAAAGACCACTTAATTTGTTGTCGATGGTTATTATTATACCATTATTATTTATTATTTTAGACTCATCAATTTAGACGAATCTATTTGTATTTACCTTGAAACACAATAGATTCAAACTATAATTTCTCAGGAGGGGATATGGGGGAGGGTTTGAGGGTTTTGTGATCAGGAAGTATCATCCATCATACGAAAAGAAACAATTGAGTGCTTCCGTGCAGGCTAATCTGGCTCCGCACTTTTTGCCGTTAAGTCATAGAACATTTCTGAAAACAGTTTATATTTGGATCTGATAAAATGATTGAATGGGCTGTGCACTGTTTACCATTAAGTCATAGAACACTTCTGAAAATAGTTTATATTTGGACCTGATAAAATAATTGAATGGCCAGGCAGGCAGGAATTTATTAACAATGTTTGATTTATTTTTGAAATATTTCAGTTGTGTTTCATGTAAATTGATTAATTTGAGTTTCACGACATGTTTATTTAATGTACAGTGTTATGTTATTAAAGAGACCAAATGTTCTGATTGTGCAATATATTCTAAGCTTCCTTAGGCCCATTTGATAGTACACACTATATCTTGTACAAGCATATGATAGAAGCAGATACATTCAAGAGACTTACATGTAGTTAGATACAAGAGAGTCCGGGTGCGATACCCTAGCTATTTCCGAAAATACTCATTGTTTCTTTAACTTTCTCAGTGTATAGCACCGAGACCGATTTTTCCTGGAATATACCAGTACTTGACATCTAGTTGAATGGGAGACACTCAAAAGGACGTCATAAAGTCCAGAAGCCGGATCGGGATTTGAACCCCAGACCTCTCGATTGACAGTTCAGCGTGTTAACTACTAGACCACAGAGCCACTTAAACACAACATCTTTTATATCACGGCGACTAGCTCACCAAATCTGTTTTACCTTGCTTTTTTGCACCATTTATCCACACAACATTATTAAACGCCATATGGCTACCGTACCACATATACTATTTAGTCCACTCGTCCAAGATGTATGACGATATTAAATCTGTATATTGTCGATCGTAGGAAACCATTAATGGCCTAGTCCTGAAGAAGTAGGGTTGAACCTGAACATTTCTCATTTAGTTGTTATTAAAACTGAATTATATGTATACCCATGAGGATTAAATAATAATCTTACATTTCCTATGACGTAATACATTAATGACCATATAAATTGTTTCAATGTATTCCTCGACAATTTAAACCTATGTCTAGACATCAGAATGAACATGAGATAAATTATGTCAAATTGCATGATGCCATGCATCGTGGACGCCATCTTGAATTTCTCAAATTGTTCAACAGTGACCAATGTCCATCCGGTGGATTCAGATAAAGGACAATAAGGACAATACAAATCAGTTTGAAACTAAACTATAAATAAAAATTCCAGGTTCAGTTAAAAACTCCCAATTTTCGACAGACTACCTTCACCCGGGTTAGAACCAAACACCCCTGCATTGACAGCCATCGTCGTTACTGCTGACTAATCTATCGTGGCTCGACTGATTCATGATAAATACTTTAAACCAACCAGTGTATCTGTTAACGATCATTTCTATGTCGTAAATTATATTAATGCAAATTAGTTGTTTATGAATAAGCAAAGAAAGGTTTCTATAAAACACTTTTACAGTTGTGGTCGTTATTCCTTGAATTGAACCAGCTACATGTACCTCCACCTAAGAGAGTTGTAAGGGAGCTTCGAACAAACATTTCACATAATAATCTTTAAGATGTGATTTGTGTAGGTATAGTTTTAAACGTTACAGTTTCACAGACTTGCTGTTTAACGGTGTTTCTTTGGTAAATTTCTTCTAGCGCTAGAAAGTTTATCCTCGTTCCCCGCACTAGATGTAATTAAAAGTCGTTGCTGTATTCAGAAACGTCTTTATTTGTAATTATATATCGCTATTCAAATGCTAATTTGGCTAATTCTTATTTCAAATTCACCTAGAACCAGTCGGTACCTACATGAACTATTGGCAAGTGTGAAGTTAAATTGCATTTCTGTTTTCTGAAACGTGTCTATTGTAATCAGCTTTTTACAGACGACAATATTTATTTGAACGGCGCTTGCTCCATGAATAGAACAATTACTTGCTTGATATGCAAATATTGTTTCCACATATGTAATCACAGCGCAACGTTTATGTAATACCTACTAATATTAAGCATGTAATACATATAAGCGGTAACTCAGTCTCCGTGATATGCAGTTAGCCACTTGCTTGAAGCACTAAGAGTGCTTTGAAGATAAGCTATTTACGAGTTCAACCTTCCTAAGAAATGAACTAAAAAACATCATCTGGTTAAGAATATATTCAACTTTAAAATATTGCCAAGATTTCAAATCCATGAAATAATGATGACAGGTACAAACAATAATCGACTTGCCCTTCATAAAGTACTTCCATAAAACAATTCCATAATTTATGGAATTACTATTTTGATGAGTTAAACTATCCTTTCCTTTTATTTCTGTCGTTTTCCTTTTCGGTAAGTATTTCTCACTTGTGTTTCGTTAATACAATCACGTTACAATCATCGAAATTTGGATTTGAAGCATCTGGTTAGTCAATAAAACCGTATCAGTTTTATTTGAACCCATTTTTAAAATAGACAACGAGTATAATTACACGCAAATTATCACATTTCAGATTCCTTTAACGAGTACGCCAAATCTTATTTAAATATTTTCTCTATCAGTTTTATTTGTTTTGGTATTTACTTTTCATCGAATCAAAACGTAGGAATATCTTCACCGAGCTGTCAATCCACAACGTTACCCCTGTATTGACAGCTCGCGAGACCGACTGTGATACCGGGGACTTATACGAACAAAGACCAAACGATATTCAGTTAATGTGGGATTTACTACAATGCAGAATATATCGATTGAACATTTCTCAATATATTTACCATAAATATAGTTTTAAAAGACACATCAAACCGAAATTTAAATATTTTCTTCTAATACTACAAAAGACAGAGTGAATACATAGTACATGTATGTATATGTATACCCTTTACGTATTACACGATAGCGCGATATAACCTTTAGATATCTATTTGTGGACTTGGGCTTTAGCCCCTGGTCATAGTAGTAATGCCCTGTTTTCGGAGTTGGCAGCCTACCAATTGCTGTTAACAACCTACAACGCATTTAAGGTTGAGATTGCGCGAGAAAATTAGTTCATCATGACTTCCACAAAATTGCATTTAAAAGGTTAAGATCACCCCAAAAACATCATTATAATGCTGTTTGAACATCAGTGAACAACTTTAGGCGTGAGAACCTAATATAAATTAATCAAATGCTGAGAAATTAATGCGCCGAGAGGTCAAAATAGAAGCTTATTGCTAACAAGGAAGTCGCGTGACAAATGCAGTGGTGGATTTACCGGAGGCCCGTGCGGCCCGTGCGGCCCGTGAGACGAAATATAAATGGTAAACAAAGAAGTCGCGTGACAAATACAGTGTCGGATTCAACCCCCCCCCCCCCCCCCCCAATCCCTCCTCCCCCATTCTTAGATCATCTCCTCTAAGACTTCTTCAAATGATTTACCTCACAATAGCAGAGGCTACTACGACATTCTGACATATCCCGCTAGTTAATATAGCACTTAACGACAAGTCGGTAAACTTTATCACGGAAGATCTGCAAACGGACGGTACACTCCAGGTGTATATCGAGTGCTGGAGGAATAAATGCGGTTGTGTATCACCCTTATCTTACCAACCAGTCAACCATTGACGACTTGATTAATGAATGTGACCCGAATGTCCACACAATTCGTTGGATAGCGACCACTTTTTTGTTGGTGACAAGTTGCGAGTTCGAAGAAAGAATTTCAACTATTGCCTCGTGAAGTCCGACTTAAGATCACCATTGGCGACCAAAATCCTTACAGGAATGTCTCTGCACATAGGGATATGTATATCAACCTTTATGTTTTCAAATGTCTTCTACTGCAGATTTGTATTATTTTCTGAAGCATATTTATGATTAAAAGTGTAGGCTACCTAGTATCACTTAAACCTGAGTCACAACGACTTTGTGATAGGTTTGCGAGTAGTTTGCGGTGGATTTTTAGGCATTTTTGACCGGAACCCTTCGGGACTCCTCGTGGGCATCGAGTTACTTTTAACTCGGACTTAAAATCTAATCACAAACTGATCGCACACATTAATCGGTTGATGCCTGGCCGATGTCCGGCCGGGCATCAAACATATCGGTCGAGCGCCAGGCCTAATTGTTGACTACCCAGATAATCTAGAAGCCGCTCAGAACCCGGCCGGAAATCGGGTAGTCATTGACCGGGGACAGGCTGGCGTCTGGCCGACCGCCCACTTTGTCTCGTATGTTATAAAAGCCGGCTCATCGCATCATTCACCAGATCATCCAGTCGCGCTATTCACAGAAGGTAATAAGTTAACACACAGTTTATCACAAAAATGTCAGAGTAACATTACTACAAGATGCCCTAGAACAGAAGGGAGGAATGAAGGAGAAGGAGAGGGTAGTACCGACAAGAGAGGGAGAGTGGTAGTGAAGTGAATGAGACCATGCATCTCCTCTTCAGCCACCAATGCACCAAGAACTATGTTGCAGCGGAAGCGTGCACACGCCAACCTATCCCTCAACCGGGCGACCCGTTAGAATGTTTAGCAAAGTTCGAGTGTGGGTCATATTGGGTCAGAAACTAGGTCACTAGGCCAAATTGAAGGGAAATCTTGTTAACACACTGTAGGCCGCATTTTTAACATGAGCATGTTATAACTGTATCAGAATGTTTGTCTTGATGATATGTAGGCCAAATTTCAATATTGGTAATGTCTGTTCAAAACTAGGTCACTAGATCAAATTTAAAGAAAAGTTTGTAAACACTCTAGAGGCCGCATTGTTCGGCTTCAGCAGCTTTACATTTTGTCTGAATGATAATTAAGTCAAGTTAGATAGTGGTCATATTGGGTCAGAAACTAGGTCACTAGGTCAAATTGAAGGGTAATCTTGTATATCACTCTGGATGCTAAATTAAACTGATAACAAAGTTGTTTGTTGAAGTTTAACGCCAAAAGCTTGTTTCTCAATATATGTAAAATAAATAAATAAAAACTCATAACAAAGCTGTTTGTTGAAGTTTAAAACCCAAAGCTTGTTTCGCAATCTATGTAAAATAAATAAATAAAAACTCATAACAAAGTTGTTTGTTGAAGTTTAACGCCGACTTTTACAGTCTTTCAGTTATATCACGGTGGTAGAACACCTTTTCAGGATCCCTGGGTTACAAACCAGCATTAAGAAATGTCCCTTGCCTGCCAAAGGGTATTCTACGATAGCCATAGTTAGCAGGACGCCCCGCCTGAAACATGCACGTTGTATACGTAACAAAATATACGCATGCCTCGGTGGAAAAGTTAATTTGAAGAAATCAACAGACAAACAAGAAATATACTGTTTGCGATATAGGCAAGTTAATCATTGTGTCCGCAGTAAGAGTGTCAAAAGTTGTCTGTCTCAGGGAAAGGGTTAATATAAACCTTTCCCACATAGGACAAATCTACAGCACACGACTTCTCAAAGATCCTGGCATAAATGTAAACAACCTCCACGAATGACAGGTTAATTATTAGAAAGAGTTGAAAATATTGTGTCGTTTTGAGCAATTATTCCTTTTCCAACATTTCTTTTTAATATTGTTTGCCTGCAGTTGAAGGCGTAGGTGTATTGGAAAGGTTCAGTGACAATCTTATCATAAATTGATAACTTTATCAAATATCATACATAACCAAAGTATCT
Source organism: Serripes groenlandicus (assembly GCA_031761405.1). Taxonomy (NCBI): domain Eukaryota; kingdom Metazoa; phylum Mollusca; class Bivalvia; order Cardiida; family Cardiidae; genus Serripes; species Serripes groenlandicus. Next base: position 166,385,419 of record JASEVX010000001.1, on the reverse strand, counting down.
ATTCACTTACCAAATTCAAGTGTCCTGCTGTGCATATGAGTCGAGTAATGAAAAAATATGGTGTTTATGTATAAACGCACGGTGTAGACTCGGACAGGAATTTGCAATCGCACTGAACGACCTCTAGGAATGAGAATTTAATTATTATATATAGTTGAAAACATTGTGATCGTGACAAATGAATAAATTGCTGTTCTTGAGCAATATATCCTTTTGTATTTTTTTTTCAAAAATCGTCTGTCTGAAAAGGCATCAGAAAGCGTTTGTAAGCGGAAAGGGGTTAATCACAATGTCATTATAAATTTATAACATTATCAAACATCATAGCTCCCTAACCAGTAGTCTACTCGAACCACCGATTATGCGGCAGAACCCTCACTTAATTGGTACGAGAGGTATACGAAGGAAGTCTAAGCAATAAAAGTATCGTTCTTGTAAACTGTACTGTCTAGTAATGAATACATAATACGGTCGCTTCATTAACTTCATCTTAACGAACTATCTTCAAAAAGTTAATTGCAGTAGCTATTGGGACCATTACCATATTTATCTCAGTTGTCCCCAGGCTTAATGGGGACATGTATTATCTCAATGTTTAATCTCCATTTGTCCTCAGACAGTATGGGGACATGTCCTATCTCACTTGATTTGAACAAATGTGTGAACACAAAGCTCTCGACGTATATTCTTCATAACTTTCATATTAACAAAATCCAAAAAGAAATTGATAATATAGGGCAAAAATGTTTTGGGGACATTTGCAATATCTATCTCAAATTTTTAATCTCTATTTTGTCCTCAGACAGTATGGGGACATTTTCTTTCTCACTTGATTTGAACTAATATGTGAACACAAAGCCGTCGAAGTATAGTGCTTCATTACCTTCATCTAAACGAACTCTCTCCAAAAAGTTATTTGCAGTAGCAAAGATTTTGATTATATAGGGCAAAAATGTTGTGGGGAGATTTGCCATATTTATCTCGTTTGTCCCCAGACTTTATGGTACGAGAGGCCGACGCTCTACCTGTGCACCACTGTCTTATTATGTATTGTGTAGAGTACTGGTGTAAAGCCCCCTTTCCCCCCCCCCCCCCCCCCCCACACAAAACACATTAGTAGTGACAGATAAAGACCGAGACTGTACTATACGAATATGCAGGCTGATCTTCGTCTATAGTGTCTGAAAAGTAGAATTTAATCTCTTCCATTACATCGTTTTTAAATGGTGTTGGTCAAATTAAGGTACGATAATGGTTCACAGTGTTTTGTTTTGTTTTGTTGGTGTGTTATGCCGTTTTCAACATTATTTCAGTTATATCTGTTGACATAATCATGATTTTCTTGGTAAATAAACCTATACTAGGGTAGGAAATCCACCATGACCGTCGTGCCCTGACTGGGGATCGAACCTGGGACGCCCGGTTCCAAATACCCGACGCTAATAACTAGTACACGGCGAATTCCTGCCATCAGAGAGTCAACAAAGGTCAAAGAAGGAACTAAAACGGTTGCATAAAAGTCTATGAGTTGTGGTTTCACCGTCAAGTAAAATCCTTTAATCAGGAGACACACACGCCACTGTAGCAGACGACTTTTTAAAACATTGTGGCAATAGGTGAAATTGCTCAAACCGAACAATTTCTCCTTTTGCCACAATGTTTGTAAACTTTCGGAGCTCGAACCCATATCAATCTGCTGATTCACAAGCTGCTCCTGTTCACACTAGTCACATTGCAACTGTGCCCATGGGTGGGCTCATATAGCCATGACCGAGTGGTCAGCGTCAGAAGTAGGGGTCTATCCCGACTCGCGATGGTCATGGTAGAGTGCCCCTTACCAAGGCACATTTCCTAGCCTAGTACTGGCTTGTTTACCCAGGGATCATGCGGGATAAGTGTTCTGTTACCGTGATATAACTGAGATAATGTTGAAAACGGCGTAAAACCCCAAAACAACTAGGTTGTCACCGATGGATCATGGATACGTGTACTGTCGGTATGAAATAATGAGTATTAGACGGCCTCCTTAGGTGGCAGGGGACCCCTAAACTTGCAACTTTTCAGTTTGTCCGGACCAATAAATGTTATTTGAGAAATTCTCCAAAACAGCATCCATCACAATGTCAAAACTATATCTCAATATATGGCATATAACAGTTTTTCAAAATCATGTAACATTTGAGCAACTCGATAGAACTGAACACAATTTCAAACCCTGTGTATTCTATCCCACCTACCCAAAATGAGGGCTAAAATGACACTATTTCAGCAGATTTTCTAATCATGTCCTTACTTCCTGGAAACATGCAAAAGAAAATTGAAGCACACTTACTTAATAATCAAGTAATGCATAACCAGGAAATGTATGCAAAATACCATGTCATCCGTATTCTTCTAGTAGAAAAACTTATTTGAAATACCTGAATTCTCGTCACACAACAGTCTCAAATGATACTGAGATTGACCTCCCCTTGGAAAGCTATTCAACATGATATGAGCTAGCGTATACAAATGTTCGTATTTTCTCCACATTTTGTATGCATCAATTGATAGAAGTCAATAAAGAAATCAATGCCATATAGTGTTATATAGTTAAGAAATCAGTTCATTTTCAAGCACACCTAATATATAAAATATCGACAGGGGCCAAATCCGAATGTGTCCCCTGCCACCTTAAAGTTTTAATTTAAAGCTTAACTATAACTAGTGCATCTGTAATTGTTATAATTTAATCTATTTTATTCACAATAAAGAAAAAAAGAAAGAAAGAAAACTGTTTCTTTTAGCAATATGACCCTTTTCTAAAAGTAACCCAATACAAGGGAAATAATCCAAATATAGCCTAAATGCATGACAATAACCAGCTGTCCCAAACATGTAAATCCATAGTTTTCTTATGAATGCAATGCATGTTGTCAAAAGGCTTAATTAAAAGAGGAAATATACATATTTTAAAAAAGAAAATACCTATGCTTTGAAAAGGTGCAGTAGTTTTAGTGACACTTGTGCTGAATCTGACAGTATTCCTGGACCTTCTCATGAACATTCACATATACCGACTGAGTCTGAGGATGTAACTTCACTAAGGAAACTTCACGCATCATTTGCACAAGCACTTAAGTTTGGACCATCAACAGGCACTGTAGAGAATACAAATTCTTCATCAAAAGTCAGTGACAGTTCATCATTCGAAAATGAAAAAAATGCCATTGTGAATCTGCAAATGCTTGAAAATGCATTTCATAGCCTTAACGGACATACATGTGACAACGCTAGTCCGAAACTGAGTGTGCTCGACCATAACGCTACAACTGAAATGCAAGAATTGTAACTTTGTATCACATAAACTGCCACTGTTTCATAGTGTAAAAAAAACCAGGGACAGACAGACAGACAGACGGACAGACAGACCACAGGGATCCTGAACAGCTGTCTTGTTCTGCCAGTCCTCGGTTCACAATTGGGGATAAGTGACATTCAGCTTATACTTGCCTGCTTAAATATTCAAGCACCAGACAAGCGAGGACTGCAAAGAAAATTCAACTCACGCACAGAATATTTTCAATACAGAAGAACGACGAGATACTCGAAACGTCGTCAAATTGCAAATAAAGAACGTTTCAAACACTCTATATACAAATCACCAACCGTTGCAAGTGTAGATCACTCTTATGGTATTAATTTAGGGTAATAAGTATACAGTTGGCATTTCTGAACAGTGTATGCTAAGATTGGCATGTACACCCGCACATGCTGATCTCGATCTACACTGTTCACAAAAGCAAACTGCAGCCATTATGCTTGAAATGAGAGTACAAAACAAAATATTGATGTATTTCACGATAATTAAGCATAAACATGAAAGACTTTAACACAATTGATCCATTAAATGAAGATTTTGTTAAATGTTTGTGGAAAATGTTGTAAACAAGTTTTTTTCTATACCAAAACATTGGTATTATGTGAATAAAAATCAATGAAGTAAGAATTACTCTTTTCCGTCATTTTCAGCATTTTTCTTATATTATTACCTCCCTTGCTTATTTGTGTATATCAGGTGCAAATTCAATGCAGAGGTGGCTTATTTTGTACATGTTGTTTGCCATATAAATAAAGAAACATGTTAAAACTTGAAAAGTTTATCTTTCAGGCATTTCAAAGTTGAGTATTTTCCCTTAAAGTTTTAATTTAAAGCTTAACTATAACTAGTGCATCTGTAATTGTTATAATTTAATCTATTTTATACACAATAAAGAAAAAAAGAAAGAAAGAAAACTGTTTCTTTTAGCAATATGACCCTTTTCTAAAAGTAACCCAATACAAGGGAAATAATCCAAATATAGCCTAAATGCATGACAATAACCAGCTGTCCCAAACATGTAAATCCATAGTTTTCTTATGAATGCAATGCATGTTGTCAAAAGGCTTAATTAAAAGAGGAAATATACATATTTTAAAAAAGAAAATACCTATGCTTTGAAAAGGTGCAGTAGTTTTAGTGACACTTGTGCTGAATCTGACAGTATTCCTGGACCTTCTCATGAACATTCACATATACCGACTGAGTCTGAGGATGTAACTTCACTAAGGAAACTTCACGCATCATTTGCACAAGCACTTAAGTTTGGACCATCAACAGGCACTGTAGAGAATACAAATTCTTCATCAAAAGTCAGTGACAGTTCATCATTCGAAAATGAAAAAAATGCCATTGTGAATCTGCAAATGCTTGAAAATGCATTTCATAGCCTTAACGGACATACATGTGACAACGCTAGTCCGAAACTGAGTGTGCTCGACCATAACGCTACAACTGAAATGCAAGAATTGTAACTTTGTATCACATGAACTGCCACTGTTTCATAGTGTAAAAAAAACCAGGGACAGACAGACAGACAGACAGACGGACAGACAGACCACAGGGATCCTGAACAGCTGTCTTGTTCTGCCAGTCCTCGGTTCACAATTGGGGATAAGTGACATTCAGCTTATACTTGCCTGCTTAAATATTCAAGCACCAGACAAGCGAGGACTGCAAAGAAAATTCAACTCACGCACAGAATATTTTCAATACAGAAGAACGACGAGATACTCGAAACGTCGTCAAATTGCAAATAAAGAACGTTTCAAACACTCTATATACAAATCACCAACCGTTGCAAGTGTAGATCACTCTTATGGTATTAATTTAGGGTAATAAGTATACAGTTGGCATTTCTGAACAGTGTATGCTAAGATTGGCATGTACACCCGCACATGCTGATCTCGATCTACACTGTTCACAAAAGCAAACTGCAGCCATTATGCTTGAAATGAGAGTACAAAACAAAATATTGATGTATTTCACGATAATTAAGCATAAACATGAAAGACTTTAACACAATTGATCCATTAAATGAAGATTTTGTTAAATGTTTGTGGAAAATGTTGTAAACAAGTTTTTTTCTATACCAAAACATTGGTATTATGTGAATAAAAATCAATGAAGTAAGAATTACTCTTTTCCGTCATTTTCAGCATTTTTCTTATATTATTACCTCCCTTGCTTATTTGTGTATATCAGGTGCAAATTCAATGCAGAGGTGGCTTATTTTGTACATGTTGTTTGCCATATAAATAAAGAAACATGTTAAAACTTGAAAAGTTTATCTTTCAGGCATTTCAAAGTTGAGTATTTTCCCTTAAGGTGGCAGGGGACCCCTAAACTTGCAACTTTTCAGTTTGTCCGGACCAATAAATGTTATTTGAGAAATTCTCCAAAACAGCATCCATCACAATGTCAAAACTATATCTCAATATATGGCATATAACAGTTTTTCAAAATCATGTAACATTTGAGCAACTCGATAGAACTGAACACAATTTCAAACCCTGTGTATTCTATCCCACCTACCCAAAATGAGGGCTAAAATGACACTATTTCAGCAGATTTTCTAATCATGTCCTTACTTCCTGGAAACATGCAAAAGAAAATTGAAGCACACTTACTTAATAATCAAGTAATGCATAACCAGGAAATGTATGCAAAATACCATGTCATCCGTATTCTTCTAGTAGAAAAACTTATTTGAAATACCTGAATTCTCGTCACACAACAGTCTCAAATGATACTGAGATTGACCTCCCCTTGGAAAGCTATTCAACGTGATATGAGCTAGCATATACAAATGTTCGTATTTTCTCCACATTTTGTATGCATCAATTGATAGAAGTCAATAAAGAAATCAATGCCATATAGTGTTATATAGTTAAGAAATCAGTTCATTTTCAAGCACACCTAATATATAAAATATCGACAGGGGCCAAATCCGAATGTGTCCCCTGCCACCTTAAAAGGTGGCAGGGGACCCCTAAACTTGCAACTTTTCAGTTTGTCCGGACCAATAAATGTTATTTGAGAAATTCTCCAAAACAGCATCCATCACAATGTCAAAACTATATCTCAATATATGGCATATAACAGTTTTTCAAAATCATGTAACATTTGAGCAACTCGATAGAACTGAACACAATTTCAAACCCTGTGTATTCTATCCCACCTACCCAAAATGAGGGCTAAAATGACACTATTTCAGCAGATTTTCTAATCATGTCCTTACTTCCTGGAAACATGCAAAAGAAAATTGAAGCACACTTACTTAATAATCAAGTAATGCATAACCAGGAAATGTATGCAAAATACCATGTCATCCGTATTCTTCTAGTAGAAAAACTTATTTGAAATACCTGAATTCTCGTCACACAACAGTCTCAAATGATACTGAGATTGACCTCCCCTTGGAAAGCTATTCAACGTGATATGAGCTAGCATATACAAATGTTCGTATTTTCTCCACATTTTGTATGCATCAATTGATAGAAGTCAATAAAGAAATCAATGCCATATAGTGTTATATAGTTAAGAAATCAGTTCATTTTCAAGCACACCTAATATATAAAATATCGACAGGGGCCAAATCCGAATGTGTCCCCTGCCACCTTAAAGTTTTAATTTAAAGCTTAACTATAACTAGTGCATCTGTAATTGTTATAATTTAATCTATTTTATACACAATAAAGAAAAAAAGAAAGAAAGAAAACTGTTTCTTTTAGCAATATGACCCTTTTCTAAAAGTAACCCAATACAAGGGAAATAATCCAAATATAGCCTAAATGCATGACAATAACCAGCTGTCCCAAACATGTAAATCCATAGTTTTCTTATGAATGCAATGCATGTTGTCAAAAGGCTTAATTAAAAGAGGAAATATACATATTTTAAAAAAGAAAATACCTATGCTTTGAAAAGGTGCAGTAGTTTTAGTGACACTTGTGCTGAATCTGACAGTATTCCTGGACCTTCTCATGAACATTCACATATACCGACTGAGTCTGAGGATGTAACTTCACTAAGGAAACTTCACGCATCATTTGCACAAGCACTTAAGTTTGGACCATCAACAGGCACTGTAGAGAATACAAATTCTTCATCAAAAGTCAGTGACAGTTCATCATTCGAAAATGAAAAAAATGCCATTGTGAATCTGCAAATGCTTGAAAATGCATTTCATAGCCTTAACGGACATACATGTGACAACGCTAGTCCGAAACTGAGTGTGCTCGACCATAACGCTACAACTGAAATGCAAGAATTGTAACTTTGTATCACATGAACTGCCACTGTTTCATAGTGTAAAAAAAACCAGGGACAGACAGACAGACAGACAGACGGACAGACAGACCACAGGGATCCTGAACAGCTGTCTTGTTCTGCCAGTCCTCGGTTCACAATTGGGGATAAGTGACATTCAGCTTATACTTGCCTGCTTAAATATTCAAGCACCAGACAAGCGAGGACTGCAAAGAAAATTCAACTCACGCACAGAATATTTTCAATACAGAAGAACGACGAGATACTCGAAACGTCGTCAAATTGCAAATAAAGAACGTTTCAAACACTCTATATACAAATCACCAACCGTTGCAAGTGTAGATCACTCTTATGGTATTAATTTAGGGTAATAAGTATACAGTTGGCATTTCTGAACAGTGTATGCTAAGATTGGCATGTACACCCGCACATGCTGATCTCGATCTACACTGTTCACAAAAGCAAACTGCAGCCATTATGCTTGAAATGAGAGTACAAAACAAAATATTGATGTATTTCACGATAATTAAGCATAAACATGAAAGACTTTAACACAATTGATCCATTAAATGAAGATTTTGTTAAATGTTTGTGGAAAATGTTGTAAACAAGTTTTTTTCTATACCAAAACATTGGTATTATGTGAATAAAAATCAATGAAGTAAGAATTACTCTTTTCCGTCATTTTCAGCATTTTTCTTATATTATTACCTCCCTTGCTTATTTGTGTATATCAGGTGCAAATTCAATGCAGAGGTGGCTTATTTTGTACATGTTGTTTGCCATATAAATAAAGAAACATGTTAAAACTTGAAAAGTTTATCTTTCAGGCATTTCAAAGTTGAGTATTTTCCCTTAAGGTGGCAGGGGACCCCTAAACTTGCAACTTTTCAGTTTGTCCGGACCAATAAATGTTATTTGAGAAATTCTCCAAAACAGCATCCATCACAATGTCAAAACTATATCTCAATATATGGCATATAACAGTTTTTCAAAATCATGTAACATTTGAGCAACTCGATAGAACTGAACACAATTTCAAACCCTGTGTATTCTATCCCACCTACCCAAAATGAGGGCTAAAATGACACTATTTCAGCAGATTTTCTAATCATGTCCTTACTTCCTGGAAACATGCAAAAGAAAATTGAAGCACACTTACTTAATAATCAAGTAATGCATAACCAGGAAATGTATGCAAAATACCATGTCATCCGTATTCTTCTAGTAGAAAAACTTATTTGAAATACCTGAATTCTCGTCACACAACAGTCTCAAATGATACTGAGATTGACCTCCCCTTGGAAAGCTATTCAACGTGATATGAGCTAGCATATACAAATGTTCGTATTTTCTCCACATTTTGTATGCATCAATTGATAGAAGTCAATAAAGAAATCAATGCCATATAGTGTTATATAGTTAAGAAATCAGTTCATTTTCAAGCACACCTAATATATAAAATATCGACAGGGGCCAAATCCGAATGTGTCCCCTGCCACCTTAAAGTTTTAATTTAAAGCTTAACTATAACTAGTGCATCTGTAATTGTTATAATTTAATCTATTTTATACACAATAAAGAAAAAAAGAAAGAAAGAAAACTGTTTCTTTTAGCAATATGACCCTTTTCTAAAAGTAACCCAATACAAGGGAAATAATCCAAATATAGCCTAAATGCATGACAATAACCAGCTGTCCCAAACATGTAAATCCATAGTTTTCTTATGAATGCAATGCATGTTGTCAAAAGGCTTAATTAAAAGAGGAAATATACATATTTTAAAAAAGAAAATACCTATGCTTTGAAAAGGTGCAGTAGTTTTAGTGACACTTGTGCTGAATCTGACAGTATTCCTGGACCTTCTCATGAACATTCACATATACCGACTGAGTCTGAGGATGTAACTTCACTAAGGAAACTTCACGCATCATTTGCACAAGCACTTAAGTTTGGACCATCAACAGGCACTGTAGAGAATACAAATTCTTCATCAAAAGTCAGTGACAGTTCATCATTCGAAAATGAAAAAAATGCCATTGTGAATCTGCAAATGCTTGAAAATGCATTTCATAGCCTTAACGGACATACATGTGACAACGCTAGTCCGAAACTGAGTGTGCTCGACCATAACGCTACAACTGAAATGCAAGAATTGTAACTTTGTATCACATGAACTGCCACTGTTTCATAGTGTAAAAAAAACCAGGGACAGACAGACAGACAGACAGACGGACAGACAGACCACAGGGATCCTGAACAGCTGTCTTGTTCTGCCAGTCCTCGGTTCACAATTGGGGATAAGTGACATTCAGCTTATACTTGCCTGCTTAAATATTCAAGCACCAGACAAGCGAGGACTGCAAAGAAAATTCAACTCACGCACAGAATATTTTCAATACAGAAGAACGACGAGATACTCGAAACGTCGTCAAATTGCAAATAAAGAACGTTTCAAACACTCTATATACAAATCACCAACCGTTGCAAGTGTAGATCACTCTTATGGTATTAATTTAGGGTAATAAGTATACAGTTGGCATTTCTGAACAGTGTATGCTAAGATTGGCATGTACACCCGCACATGCTGATCTCGATCTACACTGTTCACAAAAGCAAACTGCAGCCATTATGCTTGAAATGAGAGTACAAAACAAAATATTGATGTATTTCACGATAATTAAGCATAAACATGAAAGACTTTAACACAATTGATCCATTAAATGAAGATTTTGTTAAATGTTTGTGGAAAATGTTGTAAACAAGTTTTTTTCTATACCAAAACATTGGTATTATGTGAATAAAAATCAATGAAGTAAGAATTACTCTTTTCCGTCATTTTCAGCATTTTTCTTATATTATTACCTCCCTTGCTTATTTGTGTATATCAGGTGCAAATTCAATGCAGAGGTGGCTTATTTTGTACATGTTGTTTGCCATATAAATAAAGAAACATGTTAAAACTTGAAAAGTTTATCTTTCAGGCATTTCAAAGTTGAGTATTTTCCCTTAAGGTGGCAGGGGACCCCTAAACTTGCAACTTTTCAGTTTGTCCGGACCAATAAATGTTATTTGAGAAATTCTCCAAAACAGCATCCATCACAATGTCAAAACTATATCTCAATATATGGCATATAACAGTTTTTCAAAATCATGTAACATTTGAGCAACTCGATAGAACTGAACACAATTTCAAACCCTGTGTATTCTATCCCACCTACCCAAAATGAGGGCTAAAATGACACTATTTCAGCAGATTTTCTAATCATGTCCTTACTTCCTGGAAACATGCAAAAGAAAATTGAAGCACACTTACTTAATAATCAAGTAATGCATAACCAGGAAATGTATGCAAAATACCATGTCATCCGTATTCTTCTAGTAGAAAAACTTATTTGAAATACCTGAATTCTCGTCACACAACAGTCTCAAATGATACTGAGATTGACCTCCCCTTGGAAAGCTATTCAACGTGATATGAGCTAGCATATACAAATGTTCGTATTTTCTCCACATTTTGTATGCATCAATTGATAGAAGTCAATAAAGAAATCAATGCCATATAGTGTTATATAGTTAAGAAATCAGTTCATTTTCAAGCACACCTAATATATAAAATATCGACAGGGGCCAAATCCGAATGTGTCCCCTGCCACCTTAAAGTTTTAATTTAAAGCTTAACTATAACTAGTGCATCTGTAATTGTTATAATTTAATCTATTTTATACACAATAAAGAAAAAAAGAAAGAAAGAAAACTGTTTCTTTTAGCAATATGACCCTTTTCTAAAAGTAACCCAATACAAGGGAAATAATCCAAATATAGCCTAAATGCATGACAATAACCAGCTGTCCCAAACATGTAAATCCATAGTTTTCTTATGAATGCAATGCATGTTGTCAAAAGGCTTAATTAAAAGAGGAAATATACATATTTTAAAAAAGAAAATACCTATGCTTTGAAAAGGTGCAGTAGTTTTAGTGACACTTGTGCTGAATCTGACAGTATTCCTGGACCTTCTCATGAACATTCACATATACCGACTGAGTCTGAGGATGTAACTTCACTAAGGAAACTTCACGCATCATTTGCACAAGCACTTAAGTTTGGACCATCAACAGGCACTGTAGAGAATACAAATTCTTCATCAAAAGTCAGTGACAGTTCATCATTCGAAAATGAAAAAAATGCCATTGTGAATCTGCAAATGCTTGAAAATGCATTTCATAGCCTTAACGGACATACATGTGACAACGCTAGTCCGAAACTGAGTGTGCTCGACCATAACGCTACAACTGAAATGCAAGAATTGTAACTTTGTATCACATGAACTGCCACTGTTTCATAGTGTAAAAAAAACCAGGGACAGACAGACAGACAGACAGACGGACAGACAGACCACAGGGATCCTGAACAGCTGTCTTGTTCTGCCAGTCCTCGGTTCACAATTGGGGATAAGTGACATTCAGCTTATACTTGCCTGCTTAAATATTCAAGCACCAGACAAGCGAGGACTGCAAAGAAAATTCAACTCACGCACAGAATATTTTCAATACAGAAGAACGACGAGATACTCGAAACGTCGTCAAATTGCAAATAAAGAACGTTTCAAACACTCTATATACAAATCACCAACCGTTGCAAGTGTAGATCACTCTTATGGTATTAATTTAGGGTAATAAGTATACAGTTGGCATTTCTGAACAGTGTATGCTAAGATTGGCATGTACACCCGCACATGCTGATCTCGATCTACACTGTTCACAAAAGCAAACTGCAGCCATTATGCTTGAAATGAGAGTACAAAACAAAATATTGATGTATTTCACGATAATTAAGCATAAACATGAAAGACTTTAACACAATTGATCCATTAAATGAAGATTTTGTTAAATGTTTGTGGAAAATGTTGTAAACAAGTTTTTTTCTATACCAAAACATTGGTATTATGTGAATAAAAATCAATGAAGTAAGAATTACTCTTTTCCGTCATTTTCAGCATTTTTCTTATATTATTACCTCCCTTGCTTATTTGTGTATATCAGGTGCAAATTCAATGCAGATGTGGCTTATTTTGTACATGTTGTTTGCCATATAAATAAAGAAACATGTTAAAACTTGAAAAGTTTATCTTTCAGGCATTTCAAAGTTGAGTATTTTCCCTTAAGGTGGCAGGGGACCCCTAAACTTGCAACTTTTCAGTTTGTCCGGACCAATAAATGTTATTTGAGAAATTCTCCAAAACAGCATCCATCACAATGTCAAAACTATATCTCAATATATGGCATATAACAGTTTTTCAAAATCATGTAACATTTGAGCAACTCGATAGAACTGAACACAATTTCAAACCCTGTGTATTCTATCCCACCTACCCAAAATGAGGGCTAAAATGACACTATTTCAGCAGATTTTCTACATACCTTAGAATCTTTCCAACCGGTTGGGTAAATTTCACGAGGTGGATTTTCTTACGTTTAACCGGCATCTCCATCATTTTGGACAGGACAAAAGTAAGTCGCTTTCATCGTTTATCTTTAAAAAAATTGAGGGAACATTTAACTTAACTAGATCGGTGTTCAAATAAATATTTGTACCGTTATAATTGTGAGTGAGTATACTTGAGTTTATCAGCTTCTTAACCGCATTACGTCGTTGAACGCCCTTTGATTGGGGCGGATTTGTTTCCGCCTTAGGCTAGGAAAATGGTGCCGGGTTGATGCGCCAACATGCTCAACGATAAGTTAGACTGAGTAGTAGGCTAGATAATGTTAGAATAATAACTTTCTAGCATGGCATGGATGTTTGAAATGACGTTATATAATTAATCCAGATTATAAGAAGGGAGGTTTCGTTGTTAATTTAGTTATTTTCTCGGAATCTCCACAGGGTTGATCTTTTCTTCGCATGACCTAGCAATTCATATGTTGCATTTGTGCCATGGGGGTGATGTCGCCTTACTGTTGACATAGCTTCAAACAATTAAGCTATCCTTCCCATATTGGTTGGTCGTTAGGAATTTTCTATTAGTTGACGTCTTTTCCAACAATGTTTACTCGGGGAAATATTAACCCACTTAATACTGGTAGGCTCGAGAACCAGTGTAACTCATCTCAGGTCGGTTAAATTGATATTTGCATATTGTTTCGGGGAAGTTAACACAGATGTTTACATTAGTAAGGCTTGGGATGCCAATTCTAACCTGGCATGCGTTTCATTGCTTTTTGTCTTACAAGGGTGCGAACGAGTCAATGCTAAGTACTTTACAATTTCATGACAGGGCAAGCTTCGGACCACGACCGTAGCTCCACTTTCAACAACGTTTATGTTAGCATGTAGGTAGACAGTCTGCAATCATTCAGATTTACAGTATGAATGTTGAATACAACACTTACGAGTTCAGTAGTCTTAATCTGTCTTTTTGTTTTTCTGTTGCATATTTATCATAAAAAATGAAACAAAGGGCCATAATAGTAATAATAATTAATTTATTATTATTATATTATTATTATTATTTTAATTGTGTATTCATATGACTATTCTTATCACGTATTAATATTACTATTATCATCACCATCATTATCATGTTAGTCGCATCTGGCCAAAAAGAGGTCCTATTGTAATGCCCAGAAGGTATATTCGTTGCTATTCTAAATGTAGACGGACAGTAAAGACAGTTAATATATCATGGAGATTTTAATAAAAAAAATCAATTACGCAATCTCAATCTCTCAGACAGTATGGGGATATGTCCTATCTCACTTGATTTGAACGCGTGTTTGAACACAAAACTCTCGAAGTATAGTGTTTCATTACCTTCAACTTAACGAACTATTTTCAAAAAGTTATTTGCAGTAGCATAGATTTAGGCAAAATTGTTTTCGGGACATTTGCCATATTTGTCCTCAGACAGTATGGGGATATTTCCTATCTCACTTGATTTGAACGGATGTGTCAACACAAAAACCCTTGAAGTAAAGTGCTTCATTACCTTCGTCTTAACGAACTCGTTTCAAAAAGTTATTTGCAGTAGCATAGCTATAGATTATATTAAGCAGAAATGTTTACGGGACATTTGCCATATTTATCAGACTTAATGGGGACATGTATTATCTCAAATTTTAATCTCTATTTGTCCTCATACAGTAAGGGGACATGTCCTATCTCACTTGATTATAACGGCTGAGTGAACACAAAGCAGTCGAAGTATAGTGTTGCATTACCTTCATCTAAATGGCACTCTCTCCAAAATGTTAATTGTAGTAGTTGTTGGGACATTTGCCATATATATCTCAGTTGTCCCCAGTCTTAGACAGTATGGGGACATGTCCTATCTCACTTGATTTGAACAAATGTGTGAACATAAAGCTCTCGACGTATATTCTTCATTACTTTCATCTTAACGAAATCCCAAGTTATTTGCAGTAGCAAAGAAATTGATAATATAGGGCAACAATATTGTGGGGACATTTGCCGTATTTATCTCATTTGTCCCCGAGGTTAAATGGGGACATCTATGATCTCAAATGTTTAATCTCTATTTTGTCCTCAGACAGTATGGGGACATTTTCTTTCACACTTGATTTGAACGAATGTGTGAACAAAAAGCCGTCGAAGTATAGTGCTTCATTACCTTCATCTAAACGAACTCTCTCCAAAAAATCATTTGCAGTATCAAAGATATTGATTATATAGGGCAAACATGTTGTTGCCGTATTTATCTCGTTTGCCCCCCATACTTAATAATGGGAACATCTATTATCTCAAAATTTAATCTCTATTTGTCCTCAGACAGTATAGGGACATGTTTGATCTCCAAATTATAATATCTTTTTGTTGTCCCCAGACTTACTGAGTACCTGTATTATTTCAAACTGATAACATCCATTTGTCTTCAGACAGTATGGGTTCACGTCATATCTCACTTGATTTGAACATTGCGGAATATGGAGAAAATGCTCAAGTTTAACAATTCTTCTTATCAGTATTGTTTTCAATTTCTTTTGCCGTAGATGTGTCAAAATGCGTCTGCATTTGTGAAAGGGTTGATCAAGAAGCCTTTTTCATGAAGAATGTGATTTTGTCTATTTGCACAACTGCGTTCTCATTTCAGAAAGCGCTATTAAGATGGAGAGTCGATATTTGATACTTGTGCTTATTTTAGGCTTTATTGCACCCGCTTACTCGGACTTGGGACTTACAGCTTCAGTTATTTCTGACGCAAGTGCTGCAATCAGTGCCGGAACCAGTCTAGTAGGAACAACTCTAAACGGTTTAATGAACGATGGCTATAGGGTAACTTGCGGTATCGAGATCGAAAACTGGACGAAATTCGCGCTCACAGATGTAACCGTGCGAGTTGGTTCCGGCGCCGTATCAGTGCCGCCAATTGCTTGCTTACCGGGCAAGAGAGAAGCCATGGTCGCCCGTAAGTTGTCCGATACGGCCACGGGATCGTATGGGACTGTCTCCTGGCTAATTGAATCTAATCCACCACGACGCGCCGTGGTCATGTGGTCAGCACCGTACGACTTTAACTTCCACAGCAATTGTATGGCCGTGGGGCTTACCGCACCCAACATGACGATTCATGCATCCGGGCAAACATGGTTCACACAGATGTATTACTACGACAGTAACGAAGGGCTGAAATTCGAGCGTAAGGAGTATTGGAATGATATTTCTCCGGCAAAAATTATGGATGACAGGTTCAGACTCGTTGGCAATATGGGCTCTGGTCACAAGGCACAGGTCAAGATCATTTTACGACCACTCCATGAGGTCGATTTGGCGCCAGCGATACGTTCTCTCATGGGATCCAAAAAATAGGCCGATCGAAGTGAAAAAGAAACATTAATGTCTATGATAGTTTTTAAACTCACACAATACCGATTATTTACAACTGGACACAGACATTTTATTCACCGTATTCTATGTCTGAATGAGTTCTTAATTCATAAAGCGAATCTTTGTTTTCTATATAATTTGATATATATATATACCTGTTTCACTGTAAAATAAGTTTTAACCTTTCATTTTGAAATCTGTTTTAAATGTCTTTATATACCTATTACCTTAAATGATGAATGAATTGTTTGCTTTGATAGCATCAATGCAAGCCACTTACTTAAACATCCCCGTTATATCACTGAAATACTGTTGACAGTGGCGTAAAGTCCGACGCAAACAACTTCGAAATAAAATATCTAAATATATAATGGAACCTGTGTTTAGAGACTATCCATAGAAAGAGACGCATTTGGTCTTTGCTCACAAGTGGTCTTTAATTGCAGGGTCATTTTAAAAAGATGTGTAAACATTATGACAAAATGGGAGCTTGTTTCAATTTGAGCAATTTCTGACTATGCGCTGCCTTCAAATTATTCTGCAGTAGATGCCTTAAAAAGCGTTTGCAATATATAGTAAAATATTATTTCAATAAATTTTAAAATAACGTTTCCGATTTGAAAGTGTTTTAGGTCTTCAAATTGGTAGTTTAATGTAATATTGGATTGGTCCGCTTTCTTAAATAATCCCTGATCAGTCCTTGACTCTTTCAGATGATTGACAAAAGTCATTGTGACAGATGCGATACGTCTTCCACATATTATCTCAAATCGTTAATGAAAGAAGGTTGCTAGTTGTGTGGAGTTCTGGTGCGAGAAAGTCAGGTGAAATTGACGCCGTGAATGGAAAACTGTTGAAAATGCCAGGAACTGCAATCAATAATCTGTCTGTGGATAAATACAAACTCCTTCTTAGGCTTTTTGTAATATATGCCGCGGCATGAGAAAAAAGACCTACGAGACGAAGTCTTGTCGGGTCCGTTTCTGTTCATCATTTGTATTCACAAACATTCCAGAACTAATTGGAAAAAGGAGATAATTAAATCGCAAATAAAATACTACATTAGCACGTGCCTTGGTAAAAGGTACACATTGGCTTTATAAACAATGTACAACCAGATCAGCCAGTGCATCCGCACATTCCGATCAAGATTTACATTGTTCACATATTACCAACTTGTAGATTCCGGCAATACAGAGAGAAAGATAGGTTAAACAAACACTGCTCAGACATGTACCTTTGCTCATAAAACCGCTCACATTCATTATGTTTGGTACATGTAAAGTCATTCGTACAGTTCTATCAAGATCTTCATTGTTCACATATGACTTACACAAGCCTGTTAGAAGCGTCTGTCAACGTGTAGATTTCGACAATACGGAGAGGATGGATAGGCTGAACCAACAGTGCTCAGACTTGTACCTTTGATCATGCAATGGATTATATTCAATATGATTGCTACATTTATAGACATTATGAAAACTTTGAGGGTCGATTTTTGTAAGGGGTGGCTCATATTAGGATCCATTAGTATGCGTCATACTGTTATCCCCTGACCGCGTCGGGTACGGGACGTCGCGGGTTCGATCCCTGAGCCGGCCTATATAACATACTTTAAAAATGGTAGTAAGGGTTTCCTTCGTTGGCGCTCAGGGTCGGGGGATTAGCATACGACTGACTGGCTGGTGCCAGAATATATGGACCAGTAGAACCGGTAACGTACTCAGGAAACGCCGTGATATTACTGAACAAGTGTTGAAAGTGGCGTAAAACAATTGAACGGCTGTTATCCAAGTCTGTATTCATGCGTTTGTTTAATGGGGGTTTATCGCCTTGTTAGCAATACAGCAGTTATATCACGACGACAACGGCCCCTTGGTGACAAATCAGTAATAAGCTAGGAAACATGAATTACCAAAAAGAACACCACTATGACCGACGCGAACAGGGATCGAACCCCGACATCTGCTTTCAAACCCATGACGCTAACAACTCGGACAGGGGGATTCTTAAAATGTATTGAAAGCATAAAAAAAATCCCCTCACATGAAGATAAACCGCCTCGGTGGTGTAGTGGTAGGGTGTCAGTATTCGATGCGGGAGGTCTCGGGGTTGATTCCCGGTCGTGTCATACCAAACACTATACAGCTGGTAGCAATGGCTTTCATTCTAAGGCGCTCAGGTGTGTTGGGTAAGCATTACGACTTCACTCGCTGGTGTCAGGATAACTGACAAAGAAGTGCTTCTAACCTAGCCAGGAAACGCCGTGATATAACTGACAAATTATTGAAAGTATCGGAAAAAATACCATACAAACAAACGAACAAATAAACAAACAAATATAGATAAAAAGTTTTGCTTTTATTATCAAAACATGAACATTTTGATGTAAATTTAATTTTCAATAGTTTTTCAATTAAATAACGGCGTCATCACCATGGCCCATTACCATAGCACGTTGTCCCATGGCAATAGTTAATAGTAATCAGTGATGCTATGCATAGCACACTTTATTATGTATTCATGTAAATGGATTTAAATGCGTTTGCGTGACGATATTGTTTTTGTTTGATATTCTTTATTCTATATATGAGCCGAATAACGAGAAAACCAACATTGTGGACTCTGCAAAGTATCGACCCGGATCAGCCTAAGCTACCTAACCTAACTCGGACAGACACATTTCGCCTCCTGTGGATTTTCTGTTTCATGAATCATAACGCTATACCTCTATCCTCCTGATACGGAATATTTCGGCCCGTATTAGCCTGCGTGGACTGCGCAGGCTGATCTGGATCGATACATAACGCAGAGTCCGCATTGTTGGTTTTCTTGTGAAACGGCTCATTATTGGTTGATTCGCTTGTAATCCAGACAGAATGTCCAATGTTCTTTGTGCAAAAATAACGATTATTTTAATGAAGAACTGATGGAGATCAAAATGTTCAAATGTTGAAACTTCTGCAAATATTATTGCTTATAGTGACAACAAAGTAAGTTATAAATAGTTAAAAACTATTTTGCAGTAAATGTTGAAAAACAGTCAATAGAAAGTCATGAACATGTACACAATTTGGCTTACCGGGTACGTATACCCCGAAAAAAAATGAAGTATAAACAATCAATATTCAGATATTTTTTGCAATATAAAGTGAAATAATTACTCTAATTGTATCCCATAATTAAGATTCTAATATTTCAAGAAAACTTTGGAACAGTTTTAAAACTTTGCCTAACTATCTATGATCTTAAGTTCAGCACATTTAACAATACGTATATCCTCACATGTAGTTGACTTTTGACCTAAATAAAGCAGAATCATGGTCCACCATGACAACGTTATTAATTTCTAAACAGCTCCTGATTTGAGAAGATAATTCACCAACATATTTGAGAGGACTGCATTTATCATAAAATCTCGTAAGATTTCTTTAATAAAAAGCATAAGGAAATAACGTAAATTGAGCCATATTGCTTGACCTATATAGTGTGATGTACTAGTCACCTACTTGTCCAATTGTAGAATAAGAAGCTCCATTTTTTAAGAGCTTGTACAGAAAATATCAAGAAAGTCTGTGGTCTTCTCCAACATAACGCCAATGGGCTGATATTTTTAGACAATAAAACTACAATTGATTTAGTAATATATCGGTCAAATTTGGATTCAAAATTCGGGTTTAAAGAAATTACGGGTCATATAAGAAAGCTGATAACTTACGACCTATTGCCGTTGACTACAGATTATATTTTACGTAGCTAACCGAGAGGATACATCAGAGAACTCAAAGACAAACGTTAATGACAGATACAGACTTCAAGGATTTCGGGATTCTTTTATCGGTTGAATTCGGTATGACCGTACGTAACAACCGTAAACAGCAAATCCTGTCCAATGGTTTAAATAGCAAAAGAATGATTGAAGCCCCATTCCGCCTACTTTGGTAAAATATCGCAAACATGAAGAGAATGCTTTTGGGAGGAAAATATCTGAATATGGAAGGAATGCTGTATTCTGAATTTATCTTTGCTGAAATATTCTTATCCTACAATTGGACAAGTAGGTGACTAGTACATCACACTATATAAACTTTTGTATACATGTATCCGCCCTTGAAATAAATATATATACAACTAATGAGATAATCAAACGAAAGACCTAAAGGTAAAATGTATGATTTGGGTAAAAGTATTGAATTACTTATCTATTTATCAAATCTATCAAAATAACCTGGATTAAAACA
This sequence comes from Serripes groenlandicus, assembly GCA_031761405.1. Lineage (NCBI taxonomy): Eukaryota > Metazoa > Mollusca > Bivalvia > Cardiida > Cardiidae > Serripes > Serripes groenlandicus. The sequence continues at coordinate 166,364,701 of JASEVX010000001.1, read as the reverse complement.
CTTCTATCAACTACCGAAAATTGTAATTGGCATTGAAATAACTAAATTTTATCACAACCAGTACGGGACAAATCTTCTTATTTTATACATTTATTTTGATAAATACTCAGATGTCTTAAAAGTGTTAAAACGAATTCAGGAAAATAACAGATAAGAAAAGAAGAAATATCAGAAAGCAGCTGCCGTGAGGCAATACAAAAATTGAAAAACAATCTAACAAAACTCTATTTTTTCATAGATGGATTGATTCTGGAATAATTTTCTACAACACCGGGGTTAAGGAATATAATGTAATCAACTATATACTTATATGGAATCCGGGACAAAATGTCCACGGACAAAATGCCACAGGACATAATGTCCACGGACAAAAATGCCACAGAAAATATTGCCCACGGACATAATGCCACAATGTGAAAAGTGGACACAATGCCACACTTTTGTTTTATATATTTTATGTGCATGATTTGTCTGTATTTCAATTTTACTTCTGAAAAATTCTATTCAGCCTCACAACAGTAACTTATTTACTACAAGTACAATGATTATTATCCTCAAACTCTGTAGCATCTATTGGTTATAGTGACTATGTGTACTGTACATATATGGAGTCTGGTTCAATCTAGGCAAGGTTTAGCAATAACACTGTTATATTGAGTATGATTCATGTTAATTGTAATTGATTGTACATTTTCGTATTGTATATATTAAGATGATGTGCTGTTTGAGTAGACACTATGATGTTTACATCAGTAAACTATTGTCATTGTCAATATAGATGATTTACATGAATAGTTACTTTTAAAAAATCATTCTGATATACATAATTTAAATAAATATTCACTTTTAGAATTAAATGTAACGGTTATAAATAATTCAAATAAATATCTACTTCGATCAATAATATGGTTATACATGATATAAATAATTATATACATTTAACAATAACAATTTCATAAATAGAAGCATTGAAAAGGATATATTAAAGTAATTTCCAACCCCTAATCTTGAATCAAATTAAATTACTCTTTCAGGGTAGTTATTGTTAGCAAAATCTGAAATTTTACTATTGCATTCTACCGTTTTGCTAACGAAATAACGCACTGAACAGCTAAAAGTGTTTAAATTCACATTGTGTTAATCATTTCATTTTCGCCCTTTCCAATGAAAATAACAATGTTTAAACAGAAACATGGAAATATATTTTAATTACGGAAACAGTTTTTTTACCCCTCAACGTCTAAGACCTATTAATTCATTTCTCTTATTCTATAAATCTACATCAGACGAATTCAAAAGCAGTTCCCGAATTTAAAAGCAGTTTCCGAGTTAGTAAAATATATGAAACATTATCAACCATGGAAATCATTACCAGCAACAAGGGTGGCCACAAGATTCTGTTTCATGGCCACATGTATACAAAGAAGGGCACTAATACATCTTGTATCTGGTGGAAACCATGACCCCAACCAAGCGTCTGCGGAAGTTGCGAAAGCCAAGATTAACCTGAAGCAACTGGCCGGTCACACCAGCGAGAAGCCTGCTCATCTGGTTGCCAAGACACTTGCTGACATGGGGGACGATGCCCGGGTTCTATTTGCTAAGGAAGACACATCAAAGAAGATGGTCCGTAAAGTACGCGTTGGGCGACGTCCATACCGTGCCGGATACTTTAGATGACCTAGCGATAGATGGCGAGTGGGCCCGCACAGCCGGTGACAATCCAGAACAGTTTCTGTTTTATGACAACGGTCAGCAGGCGGTTTCCCTCATCATTGCTTTCGCATCAATTCCTGCCATGCGTCTCCTTGCCGTTACCGACACTTGGTTCGTTGATGTCAAATTCGCGATGGCTCCACAAGGCGTTATGCAGCTCTATACTATCCGGGTACCACTTGGCACCACAGCCGTCACTACAGTGTATGCTTTACTGGAGAGGAGGCCCCTTCAGTGATACCAGGAGCTCTTCCAGGCAGTCATGGATTACTGTGAGACTCTGGAGCTTCCAGAACCAAAGCTAGCCACTGTACTGTGCGACTTCGAACTGGCTGTCATCAGGGCTCTGAGAGCTGTGCTGCACCCTGGCATCGTGATCCAAGGATGTTTCTACTATCTCACCCAGGCAACCTGGAATAAGATCTAGGAGCTTGGTCTCAGCTGGCAACGACGATTTCAAGCTGTTCCGCGGGAAGCTTGATGGCCTGGCCTTCCTACCTCTGGATGACATACCTGCTGGGATGGACTACCTGCTGCAGCATACACCAGCTAGTGCAGCAGAGCTCGCTGACTACTTCAACAAGACCTACGTCATTGGATCTTATCGCCAGGTCCAACCAACACATGGCCAGGTTCGCGTCCATCTCCAGCGTGTACCTCCCCGTTATCCACACGAGGTATGGAACGTGCATGGCGCTACCACCATTGATAACCCCAGGACCAACAACCAGTGCGAGGGATGGAATAACCGCTTCTTCCATCTCGTTGGCTAAACCCACCCACCCATTTGAACTATGATCGACGCCATCAAGAAAGAAGACTGCAAGACGCGCACACTGATCGCACAGTTTTAATCGGTCAGCCACCACAGAACCGCATCAGACGTGAATATAGACACCTCCAGACTCGCCTATGCAACCTTTCTCACGATCGCATAGCACGCCGCAATAATGCGGAGGTTTCCTTGCTGGGGTTGGACCAGGCAGCACCAGGATGATGAGTAGACTGGACAGCCGAATAAAACTGTTATGCTCAAAAAATGTTTGCCCGGATGTTGAATGGGATGTGTGGATAGCTGATAAAAGTGATAGATGATCATGAACTGTTTCACTCAAATACTGTTGCCACTTGTGGTGTGCTGCTCTAACATTATAATTCACAATAAAATGTTTTCGAAATAAACTGTGGCATTTTGTCCTCTTTTCATATTGTGGCATTTTGTCCTGTGGCATATTGTACGTTGACATAATGTCCGGATACCACTTATATGATTTCCAGTTCTCTGCATATATCGTACTACAAGTCTGATATACGTGCTATAAATGTTAACTTATTATCGTTTGTAAAAGCGAATGCAGACTAGCATTAAATATAATAGAAATTAATCATAACTCCAAAATAAACAAGACAGAACTAATCAACAGATTGATAAACTTCATTTAACATATTCGTCAAAATCTAAAAAATGTAATCTTACTAATATGCAGAAATACTTGCACACATTGATAATCTACATGCATACACACACTAAAAGCAATATTACGCCTACACTAACGCACGCGCACAAACACACGAACACACACGAACACATCCACATCCCACATAGCCTCCTCATTGCTAAGGAGAGTCTATGCCTACACTTCGCAAATCTCTATCACACTTATCACTATATCATTCTAGCGACATTTAGTTTTCATTGTCTCTTATATTGATAACACAGTGAGGAAAATGTTATTCATTTATGCATTAAGGTAGTAGGCCCCTAATGAAAACCTCCACTTGAAACTCTTCAATTGTAATGCTTTAGTTTATGTTGTTAAACACAGGACTTCAAATCTTTTCAGGGTTTCAAGGTAGTTGTTCGAATCCATCCAGAAGCACAACTATTTTTTTTTCTTTTTCTCTTCTTTGTTTTCATTAGCTAACATTTTTTACAGAAGTTTATATTGTATTTTCATTAAAAAGTAATTAAATACATTTCTACACATAAATAGATTTTATTAATTGCAGTCACGGCTGAAATAGGTGGTTGGGAATTTCAAACTTTTTTTTTTTTTTTAAATGAGACGGTAAAACATTTTGATTTTTTGGTTCCAATTTTACGCGGTCAAAACAGTATGTTAAAATTGTAATACCATATGGCTTTTTCAGTACAGTTTGATTATATTTGTTGGTGATGTGATAAAAAATGTATTATTTCTGAAAGCAAATATATTTCTTGTTACTTTAATACCAAATTATTACCAAAATGTTGAAAAATAAATGAAATAAAGGATTTTTCTTGTCTCTCGGGTGATGTCGTTTTTATCGAAAATTCTGAAAGGGGGATAATGTATCAAACAGTAGCATTTTATTTGGATTGTGATTTGTACCTTTCTGTATTTTATCGAAAACAATTATTTCCGATTTATTTTATGTTTCAAGGACATGTATCTGGTTTTGCTTAGTATTATCGACATGTTACTGGCTTTTAATTAATGGTTACCGTCATTAAGTATTGATGATGTACATATACCTTCACCAAATGTGTGATTTGTTTTATGAAAAGACACCACAGGTTTATATAAATTACACAACATTGAAATAATGGAATCATAATTTAAATGAATGCTAAGTCAGTCGATCATTATAAGGGAATAGTATTGTTTAACATTGACCACAATATAATGACCGTTTCTCAAAACTAAAAATATAAAATGGCAAAATGATCAGTATTTAATTTGAACTGTGAAACATGTACCTAACCATGTGTAACCACGTGTATTTTGTAAAAACTTCCGAAAAGCTTGGTTTTGTGCATTGAGGTCTGAATGCATATGCGTACAGTGAAGACTCGGGCGATATTTTTCATCCGCAACAATTTCACCAGAGTCTTCATAGTCCGTCTATATATGTTATTTATTCCTTGATGAATATATTGACAAAATACTGAAACAGCAGCCATCCCCATTTATTAAACGTAGCAATACATTTATGTGATAAAATAAAGGTGAGCTAAGAAGACCCTTAGATAGGCAAACACACCTCAAATATGTTAATGACCTCATACGGGTGTAGGCCTTTTCCACATATATCAGTTTTTCTGCCAAAACACATTGCAAACGTAGCGTCATAAATATGAAGCTTCCATGAAAATAATGGGCTAAGTCTATGTGGAGAAGCATCCAGTTGCTTGGGAAGATTGTTGTGTGGAGTACTGATGTGCGAAAACCAGGAAATGCATGAGTAGGTGAACTGACCGCCGTGATATAACTGAGAAATTGTTAAAAACGGCGTTAAACCCCAATAAATCAATCCATGAAAATAAAATTATGATATCTGAAGATGGTTGAAAACCTGGTGACACAGGATAAATTGCTCATTGTGAGTTATTCCTTCTTTTGTCGCATTGATTTCAAAGGTTGCCTGCACCAGATGCATCTTACAATATCTGCAAGTTGGAAAGAGTCAATCATATTTCCATTCAGCTTGTCAATAAAATGCTTGCAAGCCATTTGAAGAATTGCTTTTTGAATACAGCTATTATATATTAATATCACATTTATCCATTTGATTATATATACTCTATTATGAGAAGAAACTAGTGCTCGTAAGCACGTTTTTCCGTGTTTTCACAGTCCTTTGTACCTCGTTTACTATGTATATTTATTTTATCCTCATGTATTCTGTTTGTAGAACTGAGAGAAATAAAGGAATTTGTATTTGTATTTGTACCAGGAAAGGTTATAAATTTCTTTTCATTCTCAATTAGCAAACAAATATTTTATTGAGATAATCAAACTAGTGAACATTTAGGGAATAATATATCGCAATGGCAATACTTCGCTTTGTGTTTTACTACGAGGCGCGTGGAGCATTTGATATCTCGCGAGACCGAACCTTGACAGAAATGTAATTTTTTCGGACAATGCAATAACGCTAGAGAGACAAAGCAATACAAATTAAATATGTTTCAAATAAAGAAAAAACACATTTGACACATTAAATTAAATTGATGAAATGACATGTGAAAAAACTTAATACTATCGCATTTTAACGACATCACATTGCAATATTTGGTACCGGTCTTTACCAAGTCAAATAAGGAATTTAAATGCATGTTTTTTTATATGCGCGTGACAATATGCTTGTTCTTGCATCGGACAATGCAGCTATATAAACAGAAAACCCTATTGAACACCTACCAAAGCATCTTGCAAATTCATTCTTGTATGCGTGAAGTTGTATGTGGTGGTTTGCAAGCCTTTCAGCGAAGCTGTTGTAATAAACAATGATAAAACTTGTATTCAAACCTGTTAAACTGCTAGTTGAAGGTAAACGAAAACACTGTTTCATGTAATTGACTTTTATTAAACAGCCATCTGTCTTTTACCGTCCCATTTTTATGGGTGGCTGCATCAGTCAAGTTAGATTATTGCTGAACTACTTCCTAACCTGGGCAAGTCTAGCTTATATTTAATTGGTGAATGATATACGTTTTCACAACGTTACAACGGATACGCAATATTTCTTTGAGTATTAATAAAAACACTAACAAACAAAGCAGCTCGATATCCCTTCAGATAACTTATTATGCATTTACCGTTTGAAATACGGATGTGTTGTACGGTTAACCGGTTTGTAATCCACTTATTCGAGTAATCGGAAACATATATGCAGAATTACACAGTTGTCTTTCTCATCATTTGTTTTGTCACAAGCGACGTTACCAAAACACGGAAGCAAGTGAAAAGAGATCTAAACGGTTAAGCTCCGGTTAGTAAAATGGGAAACCGTTGACATCCCTAGTTTGGAACGAAATCGATGGTGCTCAGTTCAAGGGGATGACTGATCTGAATCCACACTGTCCTCAAATACTTCAAATACCTTACATTTCGGTTGGTTTTCAAGGAGAGCCATTCACACAAAATTTGACCTGCGACATGCCTATGTTAGAACTTTACCTTTATTAATTAATTTTGTGTTGTAATTGTATTCTTATTTTTGGATGTACTTTTTGGATTTTTGTGTAAAAACTAGTCGATCGAGAAGTCAAGGGTTACGGGTACTCATATAGACGCATTTTGACGTTACTGTAGTAGACGACTTTTGAAAACATTTGGGCAAAAGGCAAAATGCTCATTATAAGCAATTTCCTCGTTTACCACATTGTTTCATCTCTATTTACTAATTTGTACTCATTTGTTTTTAGAGAATTTCCATATATTTGCCGAGATGTTTCCAAAGCCGACTGCTGCAGCTTTGTTATATGTGCGAAAGGAATGAAAGCGTTTTCTGTGGAAAATCACGCTACGAATATTAATGAGCGTCTGATGAATTATTTTTAACAATAGACGCTATGATACACATTGTCATACACTTTAAATCAAGTTAACTTAGGCATGTAACATTCTATTCGTGGTTTTTATCAACTAATATTGCAATTACGGTGTTAAACCCTCTCTTTTCAACTTGTAGATGCATTTGTACACATATTGGCTGGACGACTTGACACTTGAAATCATAATTGCAAAAGAATAAATTGCTCATAATGAGCAATTTCGCCTTTTGCCACACTGTTTTCAACTCCATTAAATACTTACCAATTTTATTTAACCCTATTTTTCATACCTTTACCCAGATGATTTTACGTTTTCCGCTGAATGTTTAAAATATATATTTATTGTTTCTTTTCTGGTGGTTAAAGGTTGAATATGACAAAAACGTGAATATTACAAAACTTAGCAAAACAACTTAATGACCTGTGTAGATCCAGATTAAAATGTGCGTCCATATAAACTGGTTTAAATCTGCTTTGTTTTCAAAATAATTCAAAAGTTTTTATCAACAACCATTTTCAGATCCGATAGTGCTTCAGACATACTTCATCTGTTGTTGTGGAATTCCAGTTATCAGCAATGTGGATTGTGGGATTAATATTACGACAGGGTGACTAGTGTCAGGATAAATGGACAAGTAGTACTTGTAATCTACCAATGAAACACCATGATATTACTGAACAAATGTTGAAACAAACAAACAAAAGTGTTCTCGTCCTACTGAGGGGCATATTCTATATTCTCAGATCCTTACTTAACCATACATTGTACCCCATATAGTGCAAGTATCCAAAACGATAGTCTCACCAAGACGAATATTAAGCTATTTCACAATATAAGGATTAACCCTGTGACTACAGGAACCTATTTGTGTAGCCAGTACAACTAGTATAGAGCGCCATCTGATCGTATATATCGTTGGCTGCCTAACTCTTTTTGTGGCGATTAAGTTGGCTACAAAATCTTCTAAATGCAAAGCTAGATGAATCAAGTATATTTAATGCATTCAACATTGAACAAGTTGATAAAGTAAAAGAAAATGTCGTAGAACATACGCCTGTACACTACTACTTATTTAGACCATTTTATTAATGAAGACATACCGCTGTAATATTTAGTTCCATTTCTATCTAGTAGACCCGATGTTTCGTTGTAACGATCCCCACATTCTTCGCACGACGCCTCTTCTGCGTTATAAAACACACTATTACAGCGCCTCACAGCTGTGCATTTTGATGTACAACCGATGTCGCTAGTAACCCTGGTTGCCAACAACAATCGCCCAGACAATTGGCAGGATTTGCCGTCGATATGCGATCTGTAAGAATATCTTTCTGGAATGGATTTTGACTGAATTGTGCCCGTTTTTGGTCTTAGAATGTTGGTCAAACCTTTCAAACACGGAACGCACATTTCCTTCTTCGGTTAACTTTTTCTTTTAATAAAACATAATATATTTAATGGACTAAGAAATAACAGCAAAGGCTTTCCTTCTGAATTACAGGCTATTGCAACATGAAGCTTTTTTCATATTGTATAGATGTATGTTAAGAAATATCCGTCATATCAAACATGCTATACTGTTCTTTCTGCCAAATTATTATTTGCAGAAGATCTTAGTATAGAATTGGAGCCAAACTGTTTTGGCAATATAATCAAAGTCATAAACAGTTTGGATCTCAAATAAAATGACAAATTACTTGCAGTGCAGTTGCGGCTTAAATTTACCATCTAGAATGCAGGAAATGAAAAAGATGCTAAATGTTGAAAGAGTTATGTCACACCTCTTGCCTCCAGAGTGACTTCTACAAGTATTACACATGGTAATACTTGTAACTTATTCCTATCTTATTCAAGTATGTTCTCTGTCTATTTTCAGATTAAAATGAATCCAGTAGACCAGTTAAAATGTTATTCGTTGGCATTGCCTATAAAATAAAAAAGACTAACACATGTAATGGGGAAAACTTTTCAGATATGGAAAACCTATCCCGGAAAATAAAATCAGCTTTAAATACAATGCTCAGAACGAGGAGTTAAACAAAATTAAGAAAGGAACTTCACAGGGTAACTGAGCAGAGGAACATGGAGGAGATGTTAAATATGAAAGCCAAGAAAGAAAATGCGCAGCACTTAAAGGAGACACTCACCTAATAAAAAGAAAATTGAGAACAACATCGGAAGAACTGTCGCCAATAAAAACATATTTAGAGTTTGAAAGTCTCAGGATATGTTTAAAATCCATGATACAGGATCGTGATAAAGACACAACTACTGAGAAAAGAAGATACAGTGAGGAGGAAGAAAACGAAGAAATAAAGAAAACAAAAGCTTCAGGTGTCGGAAGTCCTCTATCAGCAGTACGTAAGTAAGTTGGGTTGGAAAGTGGTGGTAGATGTTGAAGAAAAGTTGCATAAAGAAATGCAAAGAGTTTTCTTTTGACATAACACACGTTATTAGGGCCCGCATGATTTTGAAATAATTTTAGGAAAATATTGACCACATGAATATGATGTGCGATGCAAAACAACCAGGTCCCTAGGTCAAAGATCAAGGTCGCAGAGGTCAACTGTCATATGATCCATACATCTGTTGTGAATTGAGGGATTTCAGAATAGATTTACAAATCTACAAAAATGTGAACATGAATGCTGGGCCCTTATCCCTCAGTGATGCCTCTAGTTTTTCTATTGTTACTAACAGCTTCTTTATTTGCAGGACAGTTTAACATCACAGTTAATAATTACTGACTTTACCGTTGCAATAAATTATAGGTGGCGTAGCAATTTCAAACTATTCATGACAAACGATTCCATGGTTGAATGGTAACAAACTTGACTGTCAACCCAGGTAAAATGAGTCTGTCAGAAGAGACTGTAAACAGAAATCCAATGTACCAGTGCTATACACTGAGCTTAAAAAGAAAGGACGACTCCTTCAAAAAGAGTAGGGCATTGCGTCGGAGTTTCTCTGTATCCACATCCCTTTTTCTATGGGATTTCCAAAAAGCCATATGTTGGCAGAAACTGACATTACATAATTGAACCAACCCATTCCTGATGTTATTTGAGAAGACTGGTGGGAGATTGCATTGAGTACTTATTCGTCACTGCATGGAGGTTGAAACTTCAAGGTTTGCACTCACTGTATAATTGTTTGATTTACAAGCTATGAACTCACCCTACAGATAATTGTTAACCCTTGTCACGCCAAATGTGACTTGACTACATTTATTTATAAGCAAACAGGTCATATGTTGAATAACTTGGCATCGGACCTGTGATCCAACCTGATGGCCACTAGGACTATCAGTTGCATCAACATAAAATATTTGGATAGCAGACGAAACTTTTAGACGCACACTAATTTTTAGGGCGTGATAAGGCTTAATAGTATTAATTTACACAATTAATACTCATTCAATTTTCGATTTTAAGGACAAAATGATAGCTGAAAATTTTTAAATTGAAAACTATAAATTATAATCAATTACATAACAAAAGGGGCAGTGAACTTCTACAAGTCTCATAAAAGGAAAGGTAACGGCATAAACCGTTATTAGCTGCACATCTTGCGAATGAAAACACATTGTTTAATTGGCCATTACTGATATGAACTTTTTGTAAAATATTTAAATGACATTTAACCCTTTTTTCATTCTGGATACCTGTCAATTGCTCTAATGTTTCTATCATAATACGTTAAAATTAAACCTTAATATTTTGCATAGATTGAATCTGAATCCCCATGTTTTGTATTGGTAATAATCCCAAATAAAATGGCTTAAGGTGTTAAACTGGTTAAACTTTATTAAAGTTGTTTCCTCTCACTATCTTTTCAGGGCATACACACTACTTGCTGACCAACATAGGAGCACATGCATATAATGGAAATACATTCAGCTGTCTGTCTTGCGGGAAATTCTTTGTAACACACAAGAAAATGAAAGAACACACTTGCTACAAGTGTAAAATTTGTGAAAAAATATTTACAAGAAAACAAAACTATGAAAAGCATCACTGTGGTGAAACAAATGACATTTAGGTGCCATCAGTGTGAAAAGGAATACAAAAGAAACTTTATTTTGACAAACATAAATGCACTTATTGTTGCAAATGCAAGAAAGTATTTTCAAATTTTAAAAAGAAGACTATACACAGATGCATCGAATTGGATCAACAGGCATCAAATCCGCCAACTACAACACAGCGGCATAACCTGAAAAAATCACCTACATCATCAGGAAATCGGCATGAATCTCACCAACCTTCATCAACACAAGATGCTAGCAGATGTACAGAAAACCAGACACCATCCATCAATCCCAGGAACCACACACTGACCCAGTGTATCAGACACCCACTCGTCGCATTCCATCTTCATTGAAAGGACTCACATCCGAGCCTGTATTAGCCTTAACTATTGAATCTGCTGTTACTGTAAAACAGATACTTTAAACAAGTCACAGTTGCAACACCAGAAGTGTTCCCTTATGAACATACCATTTAAACAACGGATCACTTGGACAAACAATTCCAAAAAATTAACAACACCAACAAATATCAAAGCCATAGGGATGGATGGTAATTGTTTTTTACCGGGCCCTATCATTTATCATAACTGGTTGATGAAAAAACAATTGTTGTTGCAGCCTGTACTTCCATCAAACACCAATATTCTGCTTATATCCGTTACCAGAAGACTCGAGACAATGGAACTGGGGCATCAGAGGTAGAAATATATGCTATGATCCACTTATTGAGCACAGATATTAACATTCATATACAGCCTCATGGATCAGACAGATGGATTTGGCTGAAGCATTCTGCCGTACTAGTAGACCAAGACCTACAGTTCCATCCTGATAGCAGTATCTACCTGATACATGCCAATACGAACCACTATGAAGTTGTATTAGATGTTATGTCATCATAAACTCTACGGAACCAACCTCTCACCTGTATGGAAAAGGTCCCCAACAACAGATATCTTCTAAAAAATATCAGAAGTCAGCGAACAAAGCTCAAAGCCAAAATGAAACATGTAACCAGAATAGAAGTTCCGGTGCAACAGAGACCAGAGAAAGGGAACGCTTGAGAATAAAAAGAGAATCAATCTAAACAATACAGAGAAAGAGAGTTAGCAAAAAAACAACGATGTAACTTGGAAAGTGATGAAAAGAAAAAAGAACGTCAAAGCAAAAAGAAAGAGTCGGATGATTACAAAGACAAAAAAAATGCCAAAAAAGGTGACAACAGTGAAAGTCATGAAACGGGAAAAAACGTCAAAAGAAAAAGAGAGACTCGGATGATTAACATATTTAATCACCTCATATCTGGAATTGCGAAGCAAAGCTTTAAATGACATTCTACGTGTCAACAACAAGGAATGGATATGTCACACATGCTGCAGTGCAATAAAAAGTAAATAATTACCGTCTTCGGCTACACGCAATGGTGTGATATTTCCAAACAAACCAAGTTGTTTGAATTTGACAAATTTAGAGGAACGCTTAATTGCTCCCCGCATCCCTTTTATGCATTTACATGAATTACCCCGGATGGACAGATAAGCTTGAATGGAAATGTGGTAAATGTACCATCTAATGTCAACAATACCATCATTCAACTTCCAAGAAGATGAAAACGAGCCTATAGCACTGAAATTCAAACGTAAACTTTCATACAAACACCATGTGGATTTTCAAACAGTTAGGCCAGCTGTGTGAGAGAAAAACTGAAACACGTTATAGACAATAGTGAATTATATAAAGAAGAAGGAATTGTAATGAATAGTGACTGGGATCTGACTTCACTTACAGACCCAGATGTCCAGGACACAGAAGAGAACAAAACAAAAGATCATTGGGATGAGACAAATTTAAATGAATTGCAAGGAGGAACGATGGACATACTGCTACAGCCATTGGACATGCACACCGAAGCAAACAACATTATTTCGTTTACACCAGGGGAAGGCAGCAAACCGCTCAGCATATTCCTTGATAAACATTCCCAACGGTATTTTGCGGGGAAAAGCGTCAAAATAGTAAATGAATGAATGTATAGTGTTTTATGGCGCATCGACAGCTAAGGTCATTTAGCGCGCATTAAAATTAAGTAGTACATGAAGCATTATCTAAAAAAGATTATGTTTATAGAACTATATAATGGGAAATGATGGAAGTAGAAATAATGTTTTATGACTAAAATCTATGTAATAGAAAAGAAATGTATGTTATATAAATATATCTATATATATATATATGTAGACAAATAAACAGTATCACAGCTTATAGTAAAGTGCAATCTCCTTTAAGAAAGGAATTATAGCATGTATTGGGACAGTGTCGAATAGTGTTTTAAGACTATCAACACTGTAATAATTAGTGCAATCAATTAAAATGTGCTGAATGGTATAGCTTGCAGAGCAAGGTATACATTCAGGTGCATCATCCTTTGTAAAGAGCCAAGAATGTGTAAGTCTAGAGTGCCCAATTCGGCAACGAGCTATAATAACCTCTTCTCGACTAATGGACCTGTAAACGGGATTCCACTCGCCAAGGATTGGTTTGACAGAATAAAGCTAGTTAAAAACATCAGCATCCCATTTGGTTTGCGAAGAAGATTGGACATATTAAAAAATAGTAGGTTTAAAATTAGAATGTGGAACCTTAAAATCTGAAATTGGTAAAGATAATGCGGACTTTGCATTTTCATCTGCTTTCTCGTTACCCGTAATACCTAAAAGACTAGGCAACCAACAGAAAACAAATTTATTAAAATCCAACAGGGATGAAATTCGATGAAGTAATCCGCAAACAAGAGGATCTTCAAACTTCTCATTGTAAAGGTCCTGTAAAGAAAAAAGTGAGTCAGAGAAAATAATAAAGCGGGTCAGAAGTGATTCTTCAGCTATGTCAAGTGCAAGATCAATAGCCTTCAACTCTGTAGAGAAAATAGAAGATTTATCATGAATTCGAGATTTCGGAATGGTATCACCACATACGGCGGCAGATGCTACAGAGTCATCGCATTTAGAGCCGCCTGTGTAAATTGGCTGAAAGGCAAAGTAAAAATCTTTCATTTCATAAAATTTGGCTTGAAATACATGTTTGTCAGTTTCAGATTTTTTATGAGCATCGAGATCAAAACGAAATTCCGTAGTTTTAAGTGTCCAAGGAGCTATAACTGGGACTTGATATTTTGCAATAGACTCCATATCCACATAAAGATCTTCAAGAAATGGCTCCATGCGGATACCAGGGGGAGATATTGCATTTGGTTTTTCAAGAAAAAGGGGCTTGAATTGAGGCTGAAAAACAGTTTCGTAAGTAGAGTTAGAAGGGTTGGATTTTAATTTCAGTACATACTAAAGGGCAAGTTTCTGTCTTTTAGAAGAGAGGTAAGGTTCATTAGCTTCAGCATAAAGACTGTTAACTGGAGAAGGTTTTTAAAAGCTCCAAGGGCAAGGCGAAGACCTTGATTATGTATGAGATCAAGTAACTGATTGTAAGATTTGCGAGCAGAACCATAAACAATAGAGCCATAATCAAGTTTAAAACGAATAGGAGAGCGATACAAACGTAATAGTACTTTCCTATCAGCTCCCCAGTCAGAATGGACTACAACCTTGAGAAGGTTTAACGTTTTCTGACATTTTTTCTTTAAAGCTTTAATATGTGGAAGGCATGAAAGTTTTTGGTCAAAAATTACACCAAGAAACTTGAACTCCGGTACAACTTCAATGCGAAATTTATTCATATGAAGATCTGGGTTTAAGTGGAAACCACGTTTATTACAGAAGTGCATGCATTTGGTTTTGGTCTTGGAAAATTTAAAACCATTTTCGTCAGACCATGTTTGAAGTTTATTTAAGCATTGTTGAAGTTGACATTCTATAATGTCCATATTTCTTGAACGAAAACAAATAACAAAATCATCCACATAGAGGGAGCATTCAACCCCCTGGGTTAATAGCTTTAACAATATAATTGATTTTCACACTAAATAATGTGACAGATAAAATGCAACCTTGAGGAACACCCATTTCCTGCTCATGAGCACCTTATAGAGTGTTACGTCCTGTACTTTACGGCTTATTACTCCATGAATCGATTTGCTTGTTTGTTCGGATAGTGTTTTACGCCGTTTTCAACACTTATTCTAGTTATATCACGGCGTTTCCTGGGACATTTACCAGTTATACTGGTGTTTGTTATTTATCCCAACACCGATGAATCAGTCGTAGTGATATACCACCGCAACGCTGAGCACTTAGGATGGTAGCCATTATAAAAGTTTCTAGTTTGATTCTGGTCTCCCGCTCCCAAAGCAAATGCTCTAAACATTTCACCATGGGGCCGGTCCGTGAGCAGTTATTGGATTGGATTTAACCCCACCCCACCTCCACCCCACCCCACCCCCTTTCAATCAAACAACAATTATACAGCAGACGACTTTGAAAACATCTGTACAAAAATGTAGAAACTATCTATAAATTTAAAGTAAGATTAGTGAATAAAGTTGAAAATATTGTGGCAAAAGGAGAAATTACGCATGTATGTAGAAACTATCTATAAATTTAAAGTAAGATTAGTGAATAAAGTTGAAAATATTGTGGCAAAAGGAGAAATTACGCATGTATGTAGAAACTATCTATACATTTAAAGTAAGATTAGTGAATAAAGTTGAAAATATTGTGGCAAAAGGAGAAATTACGCATGTTGAGCAATTTCACCTTGTGTCGCAATGTTTTAAAAAGCCGTATGCTGCAGAGGCGTCAGAAAGCGTCTCCATGTGGGAAAGGGTTTAAAACCTTTATATCTCTGAATTCCTGTAAACGATATCATTACATCTGATTTGCGACAAGTTTATTTAATAGTGAATCTTTAAACATTTTGAAAAGGAGTGCTGTGTATGAAATGTTTGGGTCGATTGGTAAAATCGTGCTATAATTAATATTCACCTCGGATTTATCAGTTGGATCGCTCAGGGTAGATAGTCGGAGATATCCGAGGGTTATCGTACGTACCTACGAGGAATCCACCGCGTCCGAGCGGTTAGCGTCGGGGATTTGTAACCGGGTGTCCCCAGTCGGGGCGCAACGGTTATGGTGGAGTGTCCTTGGGCAAGGCACATTTCCAAGCTTAGTAATGTTGAAAACGGTGTAAAACCCCAATAAAACAAACATACTACTTAGTGCCTATGCTTTTTGCTTCGAATTGTTTCAGGTGCGTCACTGATTTAAAAATAAAAAATTTCTTTTTGTTTTATTTGTATCCAGATAAAAACTTGCAAACTACGGGAACGGCGAAGAAACAATGCAGCGTGTCACTTTTGGTTGTTGTTATCGTGTTACTATTTATAGCCCTATCATTTACCATCGTATATTTCGTCTGCATACGACCAAATCGTCTCGACCTAACGTTTAGGCTTCATCGACTGTAGAAATCCGCTGTGGTCGAGTGGTTAGCGTTGGGGATTTCGAAACCGGGTGTCCCGGGTTCGATCCCCAGTCGCGGCACCTCGGTCATGGTGGAGTGCCCTTGGGCAAGGCACATTTTCTAGCCTTGTACTGGTTTGTTTACCCCGGGATCATGAATACGTGAACTGTCGCCGTGATATAACTGAAATAATGTTGAAAGCGGCGTAAAACTCCAATAAATAATTCATCGACTGCCCTCGGTAAATACTTATAAATTACATATCATACTAGGAAGATTTATATGAATATCCCGGTATGGAAAACATCACACTTATCTTTTAGGAAATAATTCCCATGGGATGTTATCAGGCACATGGTGTTATCAGGCACCCGGATCAGATGAAATGACGTCACGTATATACGTCCTGTTTAGTTTATTTAGTTGTTATACATATACAATTAAAAGCACTGGGGGGAAAAGAGAAAATGCTCAATTTGTCTGCTTCATCATAATTTTCAAGAATGTGTTCAAAATTCTTCTTCCGCAGAGTCGTTTAAAGGCGTCAATATCAGCGCAGTGATTAAATTACATTTTCCCATATATACAACAAATATGCAGCAGACGACTTTGAAAACATCTAGACAAAGTAATGAGAAATCTCTATAAATGAAAGTTTAATTTTTAATAGGCTAAATTGAATAAATTGCTCATAATGAACAAGTAATTCTTTTGTCACAATGTTTTAACAAATCGTCATCCACACACGTCTCGAAGTGCCTCTGTAGTTGGGAAATGGGTTTATCGCAACATCACCGAGGATGTGGCTTACGATATGAGATATCAATGACTTCTTAAACCGAAGGGGAAGTAACACTTCCTAGAATCATTATTAATGAGCAGTAAGTTGTCCCCCATTATACAGGTTTTCGACCCGCGATACCAAAAAGACGAGGGGCTATCAATCAAGGGGTGTTGAGTTCGAATACCGGCTTAGCCATTCATTTTGCCACAATGTTTTCAACTTTATTCAATGGTTAGTTGTACTTTCAATTATAGTAAGTCTACTAAAGCTGTACTACATATTTTCGATGTCTTCTGCATATTCGTTGCATGTGGGAAAGGACAAACGGCGCACAAGATAAACGAACCATAGGGCATCTGCGATAAGTGTTGTTCTGCCTCCACACTGTTCACCAGTTTACCATTTCACACATACAAAAGCTTTCAGACCCCCCTTGCAGCAGGCGTTTTTTTAAAACAATGTAGCAAGAGGAGAAATTATGGCATGCATTATACATTTGAATTACATTATTTGGATAAGTATGCATGTTTCCAACAATTCTGTTACACTGTTAGGTAATTAATCAAATTAAGATATCTTGAAACTAATGACATGCTTTATACATTTGAATTACATTACTTGGATAAGTATGCGTCTTACCATCAATACTGATATACTGTTTGCTAATTTATAACATTAAGGTGTCTTGAAACTAGTTAATGACAATCATTATACATTTGAACTACATTACTTGGATAAGTATGCATATTACCATCATTACTGATATACTGTTTGCTAATTACTCACATTACAGTAATATTGTCATGATATAGTTGTATGATAGACTCCAATACTAGAAGTTCGTAACATTCCCTGCTAAATACCCAGTTTATTTCTTTCATGAAACCGCATCAAAATCTGTTAGGTTTCATACGAAACCAGACTCTCGGGTCTTGGCGACCAGGGAACATTTTGATCAGCCTGTGCTATCATGCAGCCAGCTGCTCTTCAGTTGCACACATGCAATCCTCTAATCAAATGCCACGAGAAAAACCTAGACATTTCAATTGACATCATAAACTACGAATGCACGTTTTCGTGTACCATGCCTTAAGTTATAACAAAATGTTGCTGATACTGCTGTAATTTCGCTTCATTTTAGAGCGATTGCGAAACAAGCTTTCAGCTTATATCAATCACTCTCGATGACAGCTTCCATGGTGACGAAACCAGTACTCGTACCGTTTGTGTTGAAAGCATTTCAAAGACAGATGCTGCTCATCGCAGGATACGGAACCTTTAGTATTAGAGGCCGATGCACTACAACTGCATCACTGTTTTTCCACACTTAGTTCTTAGCAAGGACCAAATCTACTTAAGCAATTTTCTAGGATAACACACATTTGCATGGTTAGTACACGTCCTTAAAAAGACATGCCTGTGCATCAATGCTACAAAATTCAAATAGATACGTCTTTACAGAAATTATTTATTAAACATTCTGGGTCTTAAGACGAACAGTGCAGTGCGAGATCCGACTGCACGGATGCGCTGGCTAATCTGGTTCAACACTTGTCGAAAATGTCTAAGGGTGGTTTACGTACAGTTTCGCTAGCTTATTCTATATTGATGGTAATTAATTTACTAACGTATTCTTTTTACTTCAGACGAAAGTTCCTGTACGTTAGTTAGCGCTCGAATCGATCTTCAATAACACATATACAACTCAAAGTGAGGTGTAAGTATCATTGTTACAGACTGACTTCAATAACACATATACAACTAAAAGTGACGTGTAAGTATCATTGTTACAGACTGACTTCAATAACACATATACAACTCAAAGTGACCTGTAAGTATCATTGTTACAGACTGATTTCAATAACACATATAAAACTCAAAGTGACGTGTAAGTACCATTGTTACAGACTGACTTCAATAACACATATACAACTCAAAGTGACGTGTAAATATCATTGTTACAGACTGACTTCAATAACACATATACAACTCAATGTGACGTGTAATTATCATTGTTACAGACTGATTTCAATAACACATATAAAACTCAAAGTGACGTGTAAGTACCATTGTTACAGACTGACTTCAATAACACATATACAACTCAAAGTGACGTGTAAATATCATTGTTACAGACTGACTTCAATAACACATATACAACTCAATGTGACGTGTAATTATCATTGTTACAGACTGATTTCAATAACACATATAAAACTCAAAGTGACGTGTAAGTACCATTGTTACAGACTGACTTCAATAACACATATACAACTCAAAGTGACGTGTAAATATCATTGTTACAGACTGACTTCAATAACACATATACAACTCAATGTGACGTGTAATTATCATTGTTACAGACTGACTTCAATAACATATATACAACTCAAAGTGACCTGTAAGTATCATTATTACAGGCTGACTTCAGTAACACATATACAACTCAAAGTGACCTGTAAGTATCATTGTTACAGACTGACTGCAATAACACATATACAACTCAAAGTGACATGTACGTATCATTGTAAATGACTGACTTCAATAACACATATACAACTCAAAGTGACGTGTAAGTATCATTGTTACAGACTGACTTCAATGACACATATACAACTCAAAGTGACGTGTAAGTATCATCGTTACAGACTGACTTCAAGAACACATATTCAACTCAAAGTGACGTGTAAGTATCTTTGTTACAGACTGACTTCAATAACACATATGCAACTCAAAGTGACGTGTAAGTAACATCAGTACAGACTGTCTTCAATAACACATATTCAACTCAAAGTGACCTGTAAGTTTCATCGAACAAAAAACAGGCTCGTGTCGGTGGCCCCCTTGGCTAAGAAAGACTTGTTTAATTTTCTTGGTTCAAGTGAATTAAAATCAATTAGAGTCAGAAAAATATCCTAACTGATCAAACTTTCCTTTTTCATTGATATCGAGATCATTCCATACAATGCCTCCAATGCTGTCCGGGTTAGCCTGCGGGGCATGCTTAGGCTGATCTGGGTCGATACTTTACGCAAAGTCCACAATGTTGGTTTTCTCGTAATTCGGCTCTTTTGTAAACACCACAGATTAGTTATTTTCGACAAAAGCAATCGGGCCATAGTTTCTCAGGGCGTTGCTCCATGAAGACAAACCACGCACCATGATATGGTTCTACACTGTTCGCCGAGATCGCATGGATGAACAGGTATATCTCTATCTCTTATCTGTCGTAAATAAACTGAGGTTGGTGTTTTCCTAAAGCATGATTCAAATGATCTGAATGCATGTTTTGTGTTTTTGTTCAGTTGGTCGTTTTGTGTGTTGCTATGGGAGACAGTGACGTATGACGGGACTCTGTACCACGGGATGGACACGCAACAGTTTTGCAATCTACTTAAACAGGGTTACATATTGTGTAGGCCCCGACACTGTGACTTGGCGCTGTAAGTGACATTTCGTTCATTTATAAGTTTCAACGTACTTATTTTACATCGAGTGTGGTCAAAGTTCTTACATATTCGACTAATTACTGTCGATGTCTGCTTCCTGGATATCCAACCAGTACTTGCGCCAAATGTGTTAGGATATTCCAAATTACGATCCGAACCCGGAACCCTTTGAAAGCGAGGCATGTACTCTACTTTTCGGCCTTATTGATCCTCTCACAATATTTCAAAGTATCGATGGAAAGGCAGTCGGCAGTGCGGGCACATATTGTGCAACTGTCAATACAAGCCGAAAATACAAATTGACGCTTTTCCAAATGCAGATGCAATTTCAGGCATATACAACAGACGAGATTCAAACAAATTGGCAACGGAGAAACTACTGCAAATGAGCAATTTTAGCTTTTGTCAGCCTCAATTTTCTGGACTCCAAGTTTTCAATACTTTTGCTTTTAATTTGACAGAGTTTCCATATGTTTGCCTAAATGTTTTAAAACTCGTGTTGTTGAATAGTATAAGGTATTTGGGAAAGGGTTAAACCCGCACGCGACTGGATATTTAAAGTTCATTTTGTAATGAAGTAGATACTCTAAAGACCGTCTGAATTTAACGCGGATCCAGCAATTTTAGAGGGTGGACATGAATGAGATTGTCTGCTCCTTACAAAGGTCGGCGTCATTGCCACTTTTCTATTGAGTTTTTGTAATTGATGACTTCCTTCTCCGTAACACTGGGCCGTGTCTGGCGATTTGGGGAGTGTTGTTGCTCGTGTGACAAATGAAGATTCGGGCGAGCCTGTACATCCGCACAGTCTTACAAGAGCCTTCAGTGTCCGTGTACATGTACTATAGTCCCGGATGCAACTTTTAACCAAAATGTAAATGTGTAACCCCACTAGTGCTACGCCAAAACGACTTTAAGTGATTTTAGACCGGAGATTCATTTTGATACACAATAGCTCGACACGACGCATACAGAGGTCATGATAAAAATAGCATATCGACTTAAGAACCCATTATTATGTAATCACTTAAAAACAAATTAACCCTGATACCTTTTCTGTAAATAAACAAAGACATAATGAAAGTGTCGCCAGTGATGTGTTTATTTTAACTGACAACTGGATTAGCAGACAAGATTTATAATCAAGATTTATTCGAGGTTAAGTCGATAAGCTGCAGGTTCAGAAGAAATACTTTACACTCGAAAGGTCTAAAACATTACAAGACCCTTGATATTCGAGAGTGACCAAACGTAAGACGCTCCTATCTAAAACATAAAATGAGCCGTCTCGCGAGAAAATCAACATTCTGGACTGTGCGTAAAGTATCGAACCGGATCAGCCTAAGCAGCATGCTGCGCAGGCTAACCCGGACAGACACTTTTTGCTTCATGTAGATTTTCTGTCTCAGAAATCATGAATCTATACCTCTATCCCCTGAGACGGAATGTGTCGGCCCGGATCAGTCTGCGCGGACGCCCAGGCTGGTCTGGGTCGATACATTACCCAGATGCCATAATGTTGGTTTTCTCGCGGGACGGCTTAAATGTTTAAAGCCTTTTCCCTAATATATCAGCCTAGCCCCGGTAGCTCAGTCGGGAGCGACGCGGTCTGTCAATCCAGGGGTTGTGAGTTCAAACCCCAGCTCGGCCAACAATCTTTCCGTCGTTTAACAAAAATAATTGTGACAAGCGGCATTCGTCTTCCACCAATGGGCTTACATTCTATATGGAAAAGCAGCCAGTTGCTTGGAAAGATTGTTGTGTGGATTACTGGTGAGAGAAAGCCAGGAAACACATGAATAGGTGAACTGGCCTCCGTGATAGAAATAATTGTTGAAAACGGCGTTTAACCCCAACCAATAAACCTGATACATCAAGTCTACAGCAGATGACTTTGAACAACACTAGGCAATACTATGGAAAACTCCATGATTGGAGGTATAATTATTGAATAAGTATTATGACTTAATAGTTTAAAACATTGAGGCAAATAACTCGTAATTAACAATTTCCCCATTGATCACGATGCTTTCAAAAGTCGTCTGCTGCAGATGCGTCAACATGTCGATGTACCTTTCCTTCATACAACAAATCAGCAGCAGACAATTTTGATAACAACTGGTTAAAGATTAGGTAAATCTATATTAAAGTGAAAGTCTCATCACTGAATATAGTTGCAAACGTTGTGACAAAGGGAGAAATTGCTCATAATGAGCAATTTCTCCTTTTGCCACAATGTTTTTAAAAGTCCTCTGCTGCGGATGCATCAACATATCGCTGTATGTGGGAAAGGGTCAAGACGATATATGATCTGTTATAGGTACACTATGATGGTACAATGTTGGCAAGAAGATCCGGATACTAGACCAGACTTTACAAACTTAGAGTCTCGATTGCAGTGCATGGTGGATGATACCCAGGCAAGTATATTTCTGTTAACCGCATCGACGGGGAAGTTATAGAGTGTCCGCCTCGTGTGTGGAAAGTCGGGTCATACAAAAGTCTTATAAAACGGCAGTAATGGCTTCCTTCCTTGGAGAGCAGGGTTTTGGGATAAGCATTAAGACTGACCCGTTGGTGTCAGGATAATTGATCAGTAGTACTGGTAACCATGAAACGCCGTGGAATAACTGAAAAATGACTGAAAGCGGCATAAAACATAATATAAACCGACATAAATAAAAGCGTTCGTCAGTAGATTATCTAACCCTTCAGTGACGAACAGACACGCGTCAACATAACCTAGCCTGAATTCTCGCCATATAAGCCGCATCTGGCAATGTGGGATCCTTAAACATCTTCTGTGTGACATGGACTTCAGGTACAATGTCGCAAAACAAGTGAGGTCCTGCTTTCGTTTTGCCCTTTCTCAGACTGGCCTGACATTTCACTGTTCGCAAGTCCATCGAGGTCTCTTTCCCCAAGGCGTAACTTAAATGTATTTGTTGCCGACAATATGTGTAGATTATATGGATGGAGTTGTATGTTCTGAGTGTTAGACCGAAAAGTGATTTCTTTATTGGTTCTACATTGTTGATTTGTCTGGCTATGGTATATCTAATTTATATGAATATTGTATGTGATCTAAATTTAGGCTGTTTCAGCGAAATATCTCTTTTATTGTATTGATTGTCACGCTAGTGTTTGTATGTTATTATTGCATAGGCTGTATGTACATAGGCCGATGGCCTTAACCCACCTTTCCTACATGCAACAAATCAGCAGGAGACCAATTCGAAAACATCTTAGCAAAATATGTGGATTCTCTGCATTGTGAGAAATGTAAATAATGAGCAATTTCTACTTTTGTCACAAAGTTTTAAAAAAGTCGTAACTTTTAAAGGCGTCAAAATGCGTCTGTATGAGGGCATTGGTTAAAAGCACTGCAATCAAAACAGTAAAACAGTAGTTCTGTTGCCCAAGTACAATGATTTGTTTTTTTATATATTTCAGATTTACATAAACATTGACGAGGAGCTAGGTTACACCAACATGGACGGAAATGGAGAACAAGAATGAGACGTTCAGTACTTATATATATATATTCAGAGGACTAGATAAGGAGGAGTAAACTGATCTTATCCCATCGATTGTTTTGAGTACCCACAACATAGGGTTTGAGAGTTAAATAAGGATTTCGCGATGTGAAATACGCGTCTTATCTAGAGCCCTGTAAATATAATTTAGCTCATTAAGACATTGGACAATTACTTTAGACCCGTATATTAAGGTAGACCGGGAACTGTTCCTCCTTAAACGGTGTGGAAAAATGAGGCCGTGTGTAAAACGATTAGGTCCGTTGTATATGGAAGTTATAGATCCATGGAAATTGTGGAAATTAAAAAGAAGTAAAAAACAAAGCAAATGACAGTGTGGAAAAAATGGAGAAAATCTTATCTTGAAAAAATCTTTAGCTAGTGTTGAATATGGAATAGGTTTAATTTTTTTCAAAAATCTATTCCATTAAAGTTATTTCACTTGCAAGGTATATGAACAATCCAAATATAACCGTCTGATATTGCAAAGCGATTCGTTATATACAAAGAAGAGAAGAAATTGCTCGTTTTTAATAGTTTCTCCCTTCTCAATTATATATTAAAAGGTCTTCTGCTCGAAAGACGTCATACATATCGTCTGAACCACGAAGAGAATTAAGGTCATAATTCACCGCATGTGCCTCTCTCGACTGATGTTAAACCCTTTCAGCGCCAAAGGCAATTTTTAGATATTTTGAGGGTTTTGCAAGCAATACAGATTCAGGTGAGTCAGCTCGTAACGAGCTGTCTCACCTGAAATCAGCATTGTTTGCCTTTTAGTAATACAAATATTCCGAAATTCTTATTACATAAACAAAAATAGAATGAGCCGATTTTGAACATGGACGATTTCAACAATTCAGCGCTGAAAGAGTTAAGTCTTGTCTCACTTAGTTTGGTGGTCATAACATTTGACAAAACATTTGATTGATGGAACCATTACTGTTTTACTGGTGTTGCGCAATATCCTGGTATGGTGGTTATGTTTTTGTAAACACTTTCTTCTTTCCCCACGAGTGTTATGACCTGTCGCCTTCTACGAAATAGTTACATTGTGATAACACAGATTATTCAAATGAGCGGCGCTCCGTTAAACAATTGCGACCAGTGTAGATCTAGATCAGCAAGTGTATCTGCACAGTCTGATCTGGAACTTCACTGTTCGCTTATAATCCTCAAAATGAATACGTAGTCACAGTTTTTTTTTTTCCAGAGCGTCCCTCTCGGTTGTGGGAGGTCGTGGGATCAATCCCCGGCTGGGTCATACCAAAGACTTTAACAATTGGTAGTTATGGCTTTCCCTCCTAACGTTCAGGGTTGCGGGGTTAGCATTACGACTGACTCGCTGGTGTCAGGATAAAAGGATCAGTAGTACTGGTAACTTACCTAGGAAACGCCGTGATGAAATGAAAAATGTTAAAAGCGGCATAAAACATCATACAAGCAAAACAAACAAAGCTATTCTAGCAAAACTCATTACGATTGCTTCTCTCTTTTTGTTTTCATAAACATGTTTTGATCGGTTGTTTTTATTCATGGCAGTTTTAGTTTTGATGATATATTGTATATGTTGTGTTGGTTGTATTATAATCGTTTTTTCTTTGTTTGAATCAAGTTCTGCGTAGCTTTATAAGTAAACGAGCCGTGTCTAGCGATGCTGGGATCTTATTGCATCTGCGTACAGTGAGTACTCAGATGAAGTTGTACATGCGCATTGTTTTCATTAGACGCATATATATTTAACTAGTTCACTGTTCAATTGTTTATTCTTATTTGTAGCAATGTCGGCTCTTCCATGGAACACACTGGACCACTACTTTTTCGCCTAACAGGCAATCTGGTAAAATTTAAAGTCTAAGCGAGTGGCAAACAATGAATATTTCAGGAGAGACAGCTGGTTACTTATGAGCTGTCTCACCTGAGTCTGCGTTGTTGGCAAAATCCTTTAATTGCCTTTGGCAGCGAAATCATTAATATGCAAACTACTAGAATTGTAGCCTAAGTTATGCCAAAATGTCAGTAAGTGTAGTTGAAACTTTAAACTTATTCATGTTACATCGATTGCGAAACAAGTTTTAAGTTTGTATTACGTTCGATGTCTGCTTCCTGGAGATATAGCCAATACTCGCGCCGTTTGCGTGAACAAATTCCAAAGTCAGAACCTGCTCCTCACGGGATTCGAACCCGGGACATTTTGTTCGAGAGGCCGACGCTCTTCCCAAAATCGGCTAAAACAGTAACATGGTTAAACGTTTATTAGACATCACACCGGGAGCATGGTCAAAGCGTAAAGTGATCCTGAGCCATGTTGCACCAATGCAACCATTAGCATTTAAAATATCAGTTAAAGCCTTCAACATATCTTAAACATTTCCCACAAACAATACATCTAACTGCGAAATAAACGGTTCCGCGAGAAAACCAACACGATGGCCTCTGCGTTATGTATCGACCTGGATCATCCAAAGCATGCCACGCAGGTTAACCCGGACATACACTTTTCGCCTCCTGTTGATTTTCTGTTTCAGGAATCATTAATCTATACCTCTATCCCCCTGAGACGGAATGTTTCGGCCCGGATTAGCCTGCGCCGACTGGGTCGATACATTACGCAGAAGCCATAACGTTGGTTTTCTCGCGGGACGGCCCAAATATAGGAATCGTCAAGTAACAAATTCTTGGAAAAAAAATGAAAATATTGTTGGATTAGGCATTGTGATCAATTCCTTCTTTTGCCAGAATGTTTTCTCATATCATTTGCTGCAGATGCGTCAAAATGCTCAGTATGAGGAAACGTTAAGTTCGAGCCTTTACGAGTTATTAAGTTCCGGTTTGCAGGAACATAATTTTTTATAAACCCTTTCCCTCATACAGGCGTATTTGTTACGTCACTGCAGCGGACAATTTTTAAACCATTTTGTAAAAAAAAGGGAAATTGCTCAAAATGATCAATTTTCCTTTTGTCAAAATGTTTAAAATTCTTTTCAATTATTATACTTTTATGTGTAGAGAGTTTCCATATCTGTGTCAAGATGTTTTAAAAGTCGACTGCTGAAGATTTGTTGTATGTGAGAAACGGTTAAAAATTTAAAATGTCAGTGATGTGTTTATTTACGTCGCATTTGCCTTGACTTAAGATACATCCTCTTGTAATTACATTAATCAAAATACGTGAAATTAACTCGTCAAATTGACCAATCAGAGTTTGGATATTTGAGACTATGAAGCCAACGGCTGTGACAACCAGTGAGGTCGGTGACTGGCACTAACCATCGTCGAATTAACAATTAAATTAGATTGAATGTTATGATAATACATCACTGTTTTACTTAGTCATTTCCCACAAACAACATATTTTGAAAACGTCTTGCCAAAAATGTTGGCGTTCTCTTTTAAAGAAAGAACAATTATTGAATATTGTTGCAATTTCTCCTTTTGCAACACTATTTTCAAAAGTCGTTTGCTGCAGAGGCGTCAGAAATCGTCTTTATGTGTGGGAAGGGTCAGTCGTTTTGGGTGAATGGACGTAAGCAATTATGTCTGTTGTTGGTAATATTCAGAGGCGTAGCTTTGCAATAATTAATGTGTAGGCCGTCTCGTGAGAAAACCAACATTGTGGACTCTGCGTAAAGTATCGACCCGGATCAGCCTAAGCATGCTACACAGGCCTACCCGGATAGACACTTTTCGCCTCCTGTGGATTTTCTGTTTCAGGAATCACTACTCTATATCTATTCCCCCCTACGACGGAATGTGTCGACCGGATCAGTCTGCGCGGACAGCGCAGGCTGATCTGGTCGATACATTACGCAGATGTCTATCGCCGCAGCTGCATTTTGGGGCATTTTCAGAAAAAAATGTGTAGGCACGTGCCTACAGTGCCTATTTAGGGAGCTACGCCCCTGATATTCTCCTTCTCCAATCAAATCACATCGGATGCTTCTACAACTAAAAGCATTTGAAAACATCATAGGCGATAAACTTTCTAACACTATTATCACATTTGTATCAAATACTTAAAGATTTCCAGCCGCTTGCGTGTTTTCCATATGTTTTCTTTATATGAGCCGTCCCGCGAGAAAACCAACAGTGTGGACTCTGCGTAGAAGTATCGTTCCGGATCAACTTAAGCATGGCGCGGAGGCTAGCACGTACAGACACTTTTCGCCTCCTGTGAATTTTCTGTTTCAGGAATCATTAGTCTATACCTTTATCCCCCTTAGACGGAATGATCTGGGTCGATACATTACGCAGAGTCTCAAATGTATTATAATTTTAGGAAAAGAGTTATACCTTCTCCACTCCAGCGTTTTTCCTGGATTTACGTAAATCGTATTGATTGTTTTGGTGTTTTACGCCGCTTTCAACATGTTTTCATTTATATCACGGCGTTTCGAGGGTAAGTTACCAGTACTACTGGTCCATTTACCCTGACACCTTATGGTAACCCCGCATCTCTATGCACCAAGGAGAGCAGCCATTACTACCATTTTTTAAGTATTCGGTGTGACCCGACCGGGGATCGAACTATCGACCTCACACACCGAGGCGGACGCTCAACCGCTACACTAATGAGACGGTCGGTTCTCCAGATAAACAAACATAATCGTTAGTATATCACGTGTGGAAAAAGACGCGTCTTCACATCAATACAATATGAAAACTGTTTTATAGAAGTTTTTGGTTTATTTTCTGACAAAACGGCGAACGGTGAATGGTCATATCAAGCTTTGCATATGCGCAGATTGATCTGGTACTACGCTGCTCGCAAACGAGCTCATGTTGGTTTTCGTAGAAAGTAACGTTATTGTTTGTACTATGTAGGAACGGTTATCAATACTATTATAAGATAAATGAATCGTGTATAGAGGGAAAATGTTCAAATATCATTTAGGGTCACATTGTTTTATTACATTCAATCAGAGACGTAACTAGAAATATATATAAGCCGTCCCCCGAGAAAACCAACAGTATGGCCTCTGCGTAATGTATTGATCCGGATTAGCATATGCATGCCGCACAGGCTTATCGGGATAAACACTTTTCGCTTACTGTGGATTTTCTGTTTCAGGAATCATTACTCTATACCTCTATCCCCCTGAGACGGAAAGTGTCGTCCCGGATCAGTCTGCGCGGACTGCGCAGGTTGATCTGGGTCGATATATTACGCAGAGGCCATTATGTTGGTTTTCTCGCGGGACGGCTCATTATGTTTCTGATTCTAGTTAAAATTAATATTCGTACTCATAGCGTATCTGTATATAGGGGTTTTATGTATATATCGTTTTGGTTTGAATACAATGATTAATAAACCATAGTACCAAACTTTGTTTTGATAACATATTTTGTATCCGTATGAAAGCGAAAGAAGGTAATATTATGTTGGTCATATTGTGTTATGATATTCAAGTTAAAAGAAATACCCGTATCCATCGTATATCTGTATATAGGGATTTGTATATACCGTTTTGGTTTGAATAAAATGATTAATAAACCCTAGTTGCAAACGTTGTTTTTGTTTCGTTTATGTTATCCATATGAATCCAAAAGAAAGTCTTGCAATGCTGCATTTCGAAGGGCTTAACAGAAAACCCAAACGCTATACTGCGGTGTCGCGTTATAACGCGACGAATATACTTATTTGAACTGATCAAGTTCTCGTAAGCTATGTCAGCAGATCTGATCGTTCGTACTTTTGGTGCACTGTTATTTATAGGGTTTTATCACTCAACTGGCTTTCATAATTAACACTAAAGTATTCGCGAAGTACAAAGCTGACTATACATAATCGAAACCAGTATAAAACCAGCTCGGACATGTTGATAACTCGAACAAAATGATTACTCAAACATGTTGATTACTCGAACATGTTGATAACTCGAACATGATGATTACTCGAACATGTTGATTACTCGAACATGTTGATAACTCGAACATGTTGATTACTCGAACATGTTGATTACTCGAACATGATGATTACTCGAACATGTTGATAACTCGAACATGTTGATTACTCGAACATGATGATTACTCGAACATGATGATTACTCGAACATGTTGATTACTCGAACATGTTGATAACTCGAACATGATAATTACTCGAACATGTTGATTACTCGAACATGATGATTACTCGAACATGTTGATAACTCGAACATGTTGATAACTCGAACATGATGATTACTCGAACATGTTGATAAATCGAACATGTTGATAACTCGAACATGATAATTACTCGAACATGGCTTTGCGAGCCGTCAGTCCAGGGGAAGTTAGTTTGAATCCCTTCTCGGCCAACATTATTTCCGACGTTTGACAAAAGTCAAGGTGACAAGTGTTATTCGTCTGCCACAAATGGGCTCATAGTCTTTGTGGGAAAGCAGACAGTTGCCTAGCATATCTTAGTTTAGTTTAAAATTATTTATTTTACATCGATTGCGAAACAAGCTTTCGGCTTATATTAATCACGCTCGACTGTCTGATTCCTGGAAACTTAACCAGTACTCGCGCCGTTTGTGTGTAAAAATCCCTTAGTCAAAACCCGCTCATCACGGGAATCGAACCCGGGACCTTTGGTACAAGAGGCCGACACTCTACCTGTGCACCACTGTCTTAAAATGTATTGTGAAGAGTAGTGGTGTGAAGCTAATCACTAGTACACGGCCGATTCCTGCCATCACACTGTTGAAAATGGCAAAAAAAACTCAAACAAAAAACCGAACAACAATAAAGTCGATATTGCGAAACATCCTCACATAGATTCTAGATGATCTACAATAGATTCAACCATTTGAACCTCTGAACGACTTTTCGCTTGATCAATTATACAAAAACATTTTGTGAATGTTTCCACGAATCGTTCACGAACATATTAAGGAAAAACGTTTAGGGGAATTCCCTTGTTTGTTTCATCTGTCACCGTTTACATCAAAACCACGCATCCATTTCCTCGTTCAGGACATTTAAAACAATGTAAGTTTACCCTTTACACCTAACAACAAATCTACAGCAAAATGACTGCTATAGACTTCTCTAGAAACATCGACAAAAACTAGAACATCTTTATAAATTCAGTTCATTTAGTGATATTAACTCATTATGGCAAAAGGAGCAATAGCGCATGTTGAGCTCATTGTGAGCAATGTCTCCCTTTGCGATGACGTTTTCACAATGCGTCTGTTACACATGCGTCAACATTCGTTTGTAGGTTGGAAAGGGTAAATCAAGTAACTGAATTGATTACGTCAAACGAAACCGACCTGTTAAACTTAGCGAAGCTCCAAATTAGCCTACCATGTCTGATCTGAATGCCCGCCATTTAGTTTCGCCTCATGTGGATTTTCTGTTTCAGGAATCATTACTGTATACCTCCATTCCCCTGAGACGGAAGGTGTCGGCCTGGAATAGTCTGCGCCGACGGCGCAGGCTGATCTAGGTCGAAACATTACGCAGAGGCCATATGAAATGTTGGTTTTTCTCGCGGGACGGCTCATATATATTACGTTATTGTAAAATCAAATGTCTCTATATTTTTGAAGGTTAATTTATCACTAGAAAAACAAGGTGTTCAAGTTAACGAGCTCGAAAATGAAACTAAATATTATGTTTTTCCATGAATTAACCAACGTCATAGATCATAAAAGCCGTAAGATGTCGTAAATTAATTAACGTAAACATATTCGTCAAATAACGGGAAATCCCCACATCCCTGATATGTGCGTATATAATAAAACGTCTAAACAGAGAATGTGAATTAACTCAACAGTTAAATCATTCAATTATTTACTAAAACGAAGGTAAGATTTGTTTGATAATATTAGTTTATATTAAAATTATTATTATTATTATTATTATATTTATTAATAATATTATTAATATTTATTAATATTTATTATTATTATAATTATTATTAATATTAATATTATTATAATAATTAATAATTTATTATTATTATCATATACTAATAATTATTATTAAACTATTATTATTATTATTATTATTATTATTAAATTATTATAATATTTTCATAGTACTATTATTATCACGTATTCATATTACTATTATCATCATCATGTTAGTCGCGTCTGGCCAAAAACGGGTCCATGTAATGTTCGTTTTAACATAACATTAAGGAGTGTGGATGAAGAATCAGATCTTTTTTTATTTTAGTCCTTTGCTAGAAGATATATCCGTTGCTATTCTAAATGTAGACGGACAGTAAAGACAGTTAATATCTATATATCTATCTATCTATCTATCTATCTATCTATCTATCTATCTATCTATCTATCTATCTATCTATCTATCTATCTATCTATCTATCTATCTATATATATATCTATCTATCTATCTCTATCTATCTATCTATCTATCTATCTATCTATCTATCTATATATCTATCTATCTATCTATCTATCTATCTATCTATCTATCTATCTATCTATCTATCTATCTATCTATCTATCTATCTATCTATCTATCTATCTATCTATCTATCTATCTATATATCTATATATCTATCTATCTATCTATCTATCTATCTATCTAACTATCTCTATCTATCTATCTATCTATCTATCTATCTATCTATCTATCTATCTATCTATCTATCTATCTATCTATCTATCTATCTATCTATCTATCTCTATCCATATATCTATCTATCTATCTATCTATCTATCT